>MJUU01007551.1:25162-90586 GCA_002080025.1 Modiolus philippinarum
TCACACACACACACACAAACACACTTTGTGATCCCTAATAAAATCTGACAAATATATTCAGCTTGGGAACAGATCTCCCTTAATCATGCATTTTTTAACCGTTCCATCTAGGTTCCACAAGTAGACCAATTGCAAATTTTACTATGGAATAGCTTCGCTATAAAACGTTGAACCCAGCATTTGAAACATGTTTTATTTACAGCAGCAGCACATATTCTGTAGATTGTTTCGATTGCTTATCGAATAGTAGTTCCTTTATTATGCAAGTTAATATGACGGAGCGTATGAGACACTGATCGTTCATGGTCTGAAAATTAAAATATTTCTTAAAAAAATTGCGTTTTCTGAGGAAAAGATTGTTCCAAAACAAACCGAGGAAGAACAAAACACAACATTTTCACGTACAAATACCTATACATTTCTGACTTACTGAATGAGACCGATTTTTCCACGATATCATGATATGGAAAACCTGGAGATGCATTTAAATCGGTCATAAAATCGCTATTTTGCCGAACTTAACTATCCATGCAAAGTTCCTGAATTTAAGCATCAATATGGGTCTCTGATTTAAGTCGGGATTATCATGTTTTCAGACAACGGTGCGTCTAAACGCCGTTAAGAAGGTTTTTGGTGCACTTAGAACATACAAGTGCCATTAAGAACACGATAGACGGGAAATATGTACGTAAAAAAAATTTTGATTACTCGAAACCTAAAATTGTGTATTTTTGTGGAATTATTTTATGTAAAAAGCCTTGTTAGTGAAATTTGACATTGTCTGATGTTTGAGGGTAATTACTTATCAATTTACTAAAATAAACGTAGGAATAGGGTGTTAATTATGAAGTCCCGCCATGATGTCCTTTGTTGACGAAAAAGGCACGTTCATGTCAAGTATTCGGTAATTAATTTTTAGGCATTTCATTTCAAATCGATTTTATATCCCTCTAGCGCAGCAAAAGTTTAGCGAGCTTTTTTTTATAAAGTGTGAAATTGTAGAGTCGTATAGGAGGCTAGATTTTTTGTCCCTACCCATTGGTCTTTTATGTTTTAGAAGTTGTTTTTATTTATGTTTATTAGAAATACATAGAAATACGATGATTTAAATTGATTGTTTTTCCTTTACGTGAATATTATCATCATCTTTTCACACCTCGATATAGCTGAAATATAGCATTAAACTACAATATATCAACCTAACCATTATTCCCTTTTTCCAGTGCCAAATGTCGTTTCGCAAGATGTCCTATCCAATTCCGTATAAATTTATAGTTGATTAAATTGTTCAACGGAAGGAAAGTTTTGGCTCACCCTAAAACCGGTTTAACCCCAATATTTCCTTTGAAATGCCTGTACCAAGTGAGGACCATAGCGGTAGACAATTTTTCCTCTGGTTTCCACCTGCTTTGCCTCTTTGCCTCATGGACTCTGGCTTTTGACAATTCTGTTCGGTAATTTTGTTATTATCCCAATTTGTTCAATAAACAATGAAAGGCTATGGAGTAAATAAAGATGAGACAAAACCTTTACAAATACATGGTAGAACGAAGGAATAGAACAACGCTTTTATCTTTGGTCTTCTTCCGAAAGTACCCATGAGTCCTTCAACGTTGAGCTATGCTCATACCTCAAAGCAAGTTAAAATACATCGGCAAACGGATACCGAAGCAAGAACGAGGAAAGGGGTAATTATAAAATCATAAATCCAAAATCAATGCAAATTCACGGCAACGCGAATTGAGACAGTATGGCAAATACAAAACAAATAAACAAAAATGAGCAAGAACGCCACAAAACTAAAGTACTAGCAGTGTGCACCCCTTTAAAACTGAGGTATCATCAGGTGTTCTGGAAGGGTAAGCATAATCTGCTCCACGCATGGCACCCGTCACACAGCCAGTTAAATATGATGTTGAAATATCTGTTAAGTTGCTGATTGGTTATTGTCAAGACAAAACTAATTTAAATCCATGGTACATGTTACTTCTCTTACCTTTAAACAGCACCAAGGTGAAAGTTTGAAAAGCATTTGTGAATCTCTAAAGGTTCAGACAATTACAAGGGCAATTCTTTACAACAAACATAATCGACGAAGACAGAACTAAAAAGTGACAGTTTGATATACAAGATAACACAGAAAATAAAAGCACTGACACTGTGAACTCCCTCTGAAAAAAAGGAGTAACACCAGGTGTTCCAGAAGGGTAAGCATGATCTGCTCCACGCGTGGTACCCGTCACACTGCCAGTAGAAAGTCCGGTTTTGTCACAGTCGGTGTTAGTCAGTCCGGTAACAAACTCTGGATCTACCAAAGAAATCTGTTCTCATTTGTGAAACAGAAACATTGTAATGGTCTGTCAAATCGTGGTGACGACCGTAAAATTCGATATTGACAATTGCAACAGTGACTGAACATCTGTGTTGACTGATGTATAAGTTTTTGAAACAAAATCGCTGTACAAACTACAGGCACGAAAATAGCGAATGAGTTGTGAAATGTGAATTGGGAATATTTCTGCTCAAAAACCGTGAAAGTTCACTATTGGGATGTCGAAATCATCACGCTTGTCGTAAAGTTTTGTTTTCAGACGTCCAGAGTTGTCAATGTAGAGGTATAGGTCCAGGTAGGATGATGGTGTATCAGTGGTCTCTTTAATTTTGAGTTGATTTGGGTAAAACTCCAGATTGAGCGAAAATCTTTGCTAAATGTCGAACAACGCTACAGCTATGTATCTTTTTTTTTTTGGTCATGCATGCGGTATCGTCAACACAGATTAAACTGACAAAGTGCTCTTACAATCACTTCCAACTGTTACCGGAAAAAGCAATTGTAGTATCTAAAGCTAGTGGACAATAACAACATATAAACAAACAAGGCATTCATTTTTACGATTGTGAGAAAATTAGCCATTATTTAATAGTAATATGTGGGCACAGGAAAAAGGTGGTCAGAATATCATTTTTAAATTACAAATAAAATAAATGCCAAAATTTGAAAGTATAATAGTATATCTATATGATAAATTCTCTCACGAACAAGAGCAACATAACCGATACATTTGTATATATAAAGAGAAAGATATATATATGGTCATGGTATAACTTGAATATTGCTAAATTGACGTTAGACTTCTTCTGATCAATCAATCAATAGTTGTCAATCTCCTTAAGTATTCATAAAACAACGGCAGTAGAATACCGAAGGAACAAATGGGTGAAATTCACAAAAATCGAAGTCCAAAGACAGGGCAAAATCGAGAACACAGAAAACAATGACGTTAGACACAAAAACAATGACGCCAGACAGACACAAAGCACAGAACAAGAAACCACAACATTCAAAACAAAGGTACTCACAGTGTGAACTCCAGTGAAACTGAGAGTGACATCAGGTGCTCCGGAAGGGTAAGCATGTCCTGCACCCGTCACACAGTAAGTGGGATAATGTTTTTGAAAATCTGTTAGGTAGCTGATTGGTTATTGTGATTTGCTAACCTTGAGACAAAACCAATTAAAAATCATGGTACGTGTTACTTCTCTAACCCTCAAACAGTACCAAGTTAAATTTTGAAAAGCTTTTGTAATAATCATTTATCAGTATTCAAACATGGACAAGGACAGTTCGGTACCACAAACATTATTTACGGAGACAAAAAAACTAAAATATTACAAGACAACACAAAAACCTAAAGCACTCACAGTGTGAACTCCCATAAAAGCCGAGAGCGACATCAGGTGATCCGGAAGCGAAGCGTGTCCTGCTCTGTTAACAGCACCCGTAAAATGTTGAAATGAAGGGTAACATTTTACCTATTGTGAACAATATCAATACATGCCTATCCCTAGGAATAAGGGAAAGATTGTTGACGTACTCAGAATTCGAACTACTATAAAATTTGAAGCAAAATAATAATAATGTAGCTTTTTCTACATAGTACGTTTATAAACACAATAACGTCAAATTTATTTATTTTATAGGGTCTTTACGTCACGCTATGTGAGCCCAGAGAGCTCACAGTGAAATTGAAATTCGAATTCTTTTCCATCCAAAACATGACATTTTAGTATTCTACGTATGAACGATCAACTTCTTATATTTTCGTTCAAAATGCAAGTTACGGATAATATGTTTGCGCCCAAAAGTTTAAGATCAAAATTACTGGACCTATTGAAAAATATAAACTGAAACTGTGAAAAGATGAAAAAAATAAAAAATGGAGTAAAAGAACATGGGACAAAATCCCCATAAATAAATGGTAAGATTAAACATATGGACTTACTCTTTCATTGTTGAAGCCTTTATTATGATCATTTGTTATTGACACTTAAAAGTTTAATACAATAAAAATGAAACTACATGTATATCTTTCTTGTTGTCTGTGACTGAAAAATTATTTCGTGCACTTCAAAATGTTGGTATAAAACGAATTGATCAGCAAACTTTTTTTCGGAAGAAGCTTCCAAAAGTAGAAACTATTTAAGAATTATTTAATATACGAAAAAAAAAACTAATGGATTTTGTTAAAATTGCAGTATTAAGTGTGTTTATGTAATAACTTTGGAAATATGAAATAAAAAAAAATTGGGTCACGGATATTATTTTAACAAAATCATGAAAATGTCATTTTCCCTCTTCATTATTCTAAAATGATCTCCCCTTCATAACAATTAAAAATTGACAAAATTTGCACAATTGCAAGATAAATGTTAATTATTCTATCTTTATGATCATCAATAAACTATTAAAAACCATTTAACAACATTTAAAAAGTAATTTTCAATTGTCATCACATGCGCAATTTTACACACCCGAATCATTTTCATCTGAATTATGATATTCGCAATTATGAGATATTGCAAAATCTCCACCGATGGCGAACTAATGACAAACACATTCAATTTGATTCGATAATGATATTTTGTTTTGTTATTGACTATATGCTTATAAGCAAAATCAGAGTTTACAAAATATTGCTATGTGAGGCAGGCTATGTGTTTTTATTGGTATGGCTAAAGGAAAACTTATACGTAGATTAAACTTGACCATAAACTAAATGATTTTATTGATGCTATGCGAAGGCGGACAAATTATGATAAAGACAAGATAAAAAATCACAATTTTAATGCAGATTTTAGATAGATTTTTATACTGTTCGGTATATGAAAAATAAAACACAATTTTTCTGCTATGAAAGGGGACAAGTTATTCTTGTTACGAAAGGGGACAAGTTACGTATAAATGAAATTCCTTGATTTATAGTTATAACTGGATGAAAACTTTACATTTGAGAATGTATAAAGTAAGTGAGAACCGAACCGCCAATCCAAGACGAACAATCCAAAATGTATTCGGTTCTTGAATATATTGATAGTGATCAGACTGCATAAATTATTCTTGTGTTTTGCAAAGTACATATTTACTAGTACTGCTTTAAACTTGTTTTACAAAGAAATCTAACGGATCCTCAAAACAGGTCGACATATGCTATAACAATGTGTTGATCTAAAGAAATGCGTTAAAAGCGATAAAATGTTAAGAACAAGCTAAATCATCAAGTACTTATATACTAGTATACTTTGTAAACATAAACTTACAGTTAACCACAATACTCGAAACTGCGATAAAAAATAAAGCATTCATCTTGTGTACTCAAACATCAAAACTTATCTTTTTTTTCAATTTTTTGCTTATGAATCAATTTCAATGAAGTGTAACTAGCTAACAAAATGCTTTTGATTGAATCTATTTTAATTTTGTGTAAAATTTATCGGGAAATAAAACCGTGTTAAAATTGTTCCGAATAATCGATAATAAATTAGAAGATAATATTAAGCTTTACTCTTGCATTATAATTAGCTGTGACTGACATCAACGGAAAACTCTTAAACAATCACAACAATGAAGATTCGTCCTGTCGGTAATGGATATCTGTGGGAAATTATAGAACAAAACAAAGTCAGAATAATTAGTTTTAAAGTGTTTTAAGTATAAATTGCCACACCTTTCAACAAAAGGAAGAAACACCATGTCAGCGATAGAAAATTATGAAACAAAACAAATATCGACTAGCGAATACTGAAACAAAATGCAAAAAGGGGAAAACAATAAATAAAAATCCGAAAAACATGGCAACATTTTATTTAACGCATATTAAGACAACCTTAAAAAACCACAACAAACTAGAAAAACTGAGAGCAAAGCTCACAAAATATCCCCCCCCCCTCTTTACACTAAAAGGGTCTAATCAAAATTTTAAATAGATAATGAACAATGGCAATATGTACCGAACCATCTGTGAAAGTTTCAACAAATTTCACCGAGTAGTCGAGGAGGATTTGTCGCCACAATGTCTATATACCTAAAGCGAGGGTAATAATAAACAAGAACACACAAAACTAAGCACTAGCATAGTGAACTTAAGGCATCATAAGGGGCCCCGGAAGGGTAAGCATGATCTACTCTACGCGTTGCACTTGTCCTAAAATTCATGTTCAAACTTGAAACAATCCCTAGGTCTTTAGTACATACTTTGTGATAAATAAATATTAACTTTAAAATGCAACACTATTCGACAAAAAGGAGAATCGCCTTTTCACAAAAATAAAAGGAAATGAAGTATGTGCATGAACGAAAATCGCCACAAATGCATGTTCATGGTAAAATCATGCAACGGAAAAACGCTTTTATTGTTATTCGTCATCTTGAAGTCACCATGATGCCTTTAACAATTGTAAAGTGTTTTTTTAACTCGCTATTATTCTTTTTCTGACAAACAGGATAATAGAATACAATCGCAATATATAAATAACCGCAGTGCACTCATCGAGGTAACTGCAAGAGAGCTTGGTATTTAGTTCAGAAGTGAGATGTGAGTACTAGAAACATGTGGTTAGAATAATATTTGGAAATAAAATAATATTGAATATCTGAACGTATATATATATGAGAAATTCTCTCACTACCATTTACAAAAGACTTGAAATATATAGAGTATTTATTGCATGTGGAAAATTTTTACGGATTCTAACTGCAGGAGAGACAAACTTTAGAGACCTTTAGTAAATTTAATTATCGATATAGAGACTTAGTTCATAAATACAATGCAACCTGTAAACATCTAATCAAGGCTGGTATTTCACATCCCTTGTTTTACGGTAATGTTTTACATAAGAGTAAAAAATACTTTAACTCGCCTAACAAACTTATAAAACCTTTAAATCGTCTAATTTATAAGGGTTATAATTACGGTTTTGTCGTCAAGTCATTATGTATGGCCTTCTTTGGTATTAACATTGATTTTTTTATAGGGTCTTTGCATTTTAACTAAACACATTCTAAATTTCTAAAATCTGTATTGCATGGACACGGGTTATGTATTCCAGTATATGCATGAAATCATTATGCTAAACTCCTCACATGAAGGGATCTTGGTGGAAGCTGTATACTGAGGGTACATAACTTACTTTGTCAGTTGGTAATGGGTCTGGAGCTGGCATGTCGGTTAACTGCTAGTAGTCTCTTGTGATTTCATGTTTATGTCTATATATTGACTAAATATTCTACGAAAGGATATAGAGTAAATGAACATGAGATCATAACACATATTAGTCCTGTTGCCAACTGAATTTTACTGTTGTTACGATTGTTTTTGATTTATCAAATTGGCTACAGAGGGTAGGTTTGGGCCCAATAAAACTAGTTTAACTCCACCGCAGCAGGTTTGCGCCTGTCCTACAATGTAAGTCAGGAAATTTATCAATCCTTTGTGTGTCTTGTCTTTTTCTAGTTAGTTTACTTTACGTCGGAGTCTAGGATGATGTTTATTTCGCTGAACTTGATTACTCTTTATTCAAGGGCCGACTCCGACCTGCCGTTGGGTGTGGGGTTTTCTCACCGTTCATTGAAGATTTTATGGTGGCTTTGAGTTGTTATTACTCCCCTTTCGGTCGTTGTCTCTTTGAAACATTCCTCGTTTCCCTTCTTTTTTCTATAACCTGAAATAAAGAATGAAGATTCATGAGAACGCACGCGACAAAATCTATTAAAATTCATGTTTAAACCAAGCAATGGAAAAACGCTTTTGTTGTTCGCCATCTTGAAGTCACCAAGGGTTCTTCAACAATGAGATGTTGATGACAAATAACAGAGCAAAATCATTATACTTTTCTTTATACTTATAAACACTTACAGATCTTTACTAGACATCAACAAAATGGGTAATGGTGTCTTCATAAAATATTTTAAAAATCTTCAATAAAAATACAATGCTTTGTATTTTCGTATTTTTGAAGAGTATTCACCGTGATCAATACAACATGTAGGGACGGTGATTGGTAGCGTACGGGGACGGTGATTTTGAAGCGGGCAGAGTCATGTAGATTGGCTTTTTCGGATAGAATCTGGTAGATTTTACAATAATTGGTCATTGATATAGTTTTAACGGGACATTTACGAATTGATATAGCCTAGTTTCCATGCTCAATACTCCCTATAAATATGCAAACACTTAACGAATGTACAAGAGGATATCGAATCTAGACAACGGCACATACTTTTTCGCTTGTTTTATGCGTTCTACTTCTATTAAACCTATCATTTTTTTACTCCAGCAAATTTGATAGAACGAGAGAGGTTTTATGTATCATCAGAATATCTCAAGAGCATGATGAAAGGTTGCTTTCAACGAAAATGTAATGTTGCGTATGGGGACAAAGATCATGGCGTCGTATGGGGACGGAGATTTATTTTTTTGTATTCTATTTTTTTAGCTGTAAAACCTTAGTTAATAGATTATGTTCAACAATTTAAACTCCATTAACGTTTTCGTGGAATTAAATTCGACTTAATAAGGTAAATTGATGTGAAGGGTGTCTAGAATACAAAACATTAACATGATACCCGCGACGTTATTGGCAATGGCCACAAATTTAGAGGAAAGGCGCACTAAATTGTTATGGTAACCAAGTTGCATACCTAGAAAATTTCGTTCGAAAGGCATTGGCCTGAAATATTCGGAGAATGGCATGATGTAAGACATAACCGAAGAATTCACATAACCCCTAGACACTTTGTTTGGACAAAAATGGACAATAGACAATGAAAGAATATGGTGTAAATGCACATTAGACAAAGTCTGTACAAATACGGAACCACGCAACGGAACAACGGCTCTTTTGGTGTTCTTTGTCTTAAAGTCAATAATGAGAGTGCTCAAATCTCATAATAAGTCAAAGACGGCCCTAGCACCGGTTTGAGTGCACTAATGTCCATGCCAATGGACAGATACAACTTATAGACAGACACTCAAGTCGATTGTAAGAAAGCTTGACATAACAAAATAGTGAGATGTGGGCACTACAAACAGCTGCCAGGAATAATATTCGGATAATACACAAAAATATATAAAATGCAAAAATTTGAAAGTATAATAGTATATCCGTATGAGAATTTCTCTGAAGAAGACTCAACTAGCACATTGTTCTTTCAATCACTGTCATCCGTTTTCCGATCACTTTCAACCGTTTCCCAATAAACGCTCTAGTGTCGTATTTATTTTCACCAAATGTCACATCAAATTATTTATTTGCATTTGCAATAAAAATTTGTTTCTTAAAATCAAAATTAGTAATAATTTATTTTTATGACTAGTGAGATTAGAATACTGTTAAAGTACTATTGTTCGTTGGGGTCAAATTTTCGTGAATTTATGTCTCATGGAACTGCATTTTCCCCTAGAGTGTTACTACATTTAGACTTCCAACGTAATGCATTTTTGTCCTACAGTTTTAATGCATACACATCAAAACAACAAATTTAGGTACTCTTGAAATAATGATACTTATAAAAACCACGAAATTGTTGTCCACGAATAAAAGTACTCTTACAGTATTAATTTTCACTTGCACCCAGATAAGATTATTTGCAAAAACGCCCAACTACGCCCCATGAAAATAAAATGGTCCTCCTAACCCCACTACTGTAAAGGATATTGAGTGCATTTAGTCCACCTGGCATAGTCAGGGTGAGCTTTTACCAACACTATGCGTTAGCCCTCCGTCCATCGCAAGCTTTTTATTCAAACATCTAAGAAAACATTATGTCAATTGAAAGAAAAGTTGGCCACAATGGTCTTTGGGTAAAGTCCCCTTGACAAAAAGTGTCCGTCATTTCCACATCTCATTCAAGATGGCCGCAAGCAGGGTATATAGTTTTACATTGAACTTGATGGGGAAAACTCTGATGGGAAATTTATTCAAACATCTCGGACCTTTGGTACTTGGCGGAAACTTGGTCCCAATAGTTCCTGAGTGGTACCTTTATAATTCAAGACAACCAAGTACCCTTTATGAATATTGTCCACAAAATGTGTATCTTATCGTTATTGACCGCCACTGGATAGCACAGTACCGTTCCGACAGGGATGAACTTAGTTTTGCATTGGCCCGTGAGAAAATACATTTAAAGACGACGCTTCCGCTGGTTGACTGTTAGTTTCCAAGGGTATTCAACAACTCTGTAGTTAGTACGTCGGCGCTAACCTGAAATCCGATTTTATTTGAAAACTTGCAATATATAAATTTTAGAAAATTGCTCAAATCTAAGGAGTATCTATATATCTCTTGCATAGCTCTTTCCTTAGCTGATTTTGGCATTCCATTTAGATCGTTTCGGTGTGCTGTATCAGATTTTACAAAAATTTGGTTTATGTTGTTCCAAATGTTTTTCGGTTAATGGAATTCCATAATCTTTTGGATTGATCTGCACTGATGAGACATAAGTTGTCGAAAGGCACATTTGCAGAAAATAAATTAACGACAACTCTGGTATTTTGAATCAATCTTAATCACACGGAAAATATAAATCATATACAAGATTACATCCATAGTTTTAACATTGGACACAAAAGGAAAAATCAAATATCCTCTAGTCTGAAACCGATTTTTTTCACAAATGTCCTTGCTTTGTTATTTGTTTGGAATATGATAATTTCAAAATACGCTATTTAAAAGGCACTATATTGACTGCTTAATGAAGGAGATGGACATTTCAACAATTCATTTGGCAGCCCCACATACAAACTCTCCGCCATACCAAGGGAGGCCATACTAAACAATAACAAATCATAATTGCCTTCTTGAGATATCAATTTTAGTAAAGAAAACAACCTGCCGTGTATCTGCTGGGTACCTAAGTTACATAGATGCCCGTACATACAAAGATACATTGCTTGTTCTGCCAAATGCACAACAAAATCCTTTCTAAGCTCCTAACTTAATTACTTACTGTAGTCAAAGATGTGCATCAAATGTGGATTCTCAAAAATTAAAAAATTTTTATATATCTATTAAGGTGAAAATATCCTGATATATACCGAAATGACTAAAAATGAAATCAACCCAGTATTAAACGAATAACGAAGCAAAAATGGAGAGGAGAATTAACTCTGGGAAAACACACTCAAATCCCCTGAAACTGTATGCCATATTGAAACCCAAATGCGATCCTTCTTAATCGGAACGAAATGAGCAATTTTGTAAAAACCTTCTATAAAGCATTCCTGTAAAGCTTGGTTGAATATGCTTCAGTGTTTTTAGAGGTGAATATGAAATGTGGAAAGAAAACGGATGGACGGACAACGAACTCCAAGTCATGGCAATAGCTCACACTGACCCTTGGGGTTATGTGAGCTAAAATGGCTTCAAGTGAACAAACGTTAATCTAAACTTCAGAAAAAAAAAGAAAGTCGGTAGTCCTTGAACTTTCTATTGCAGATTTCAATCTTCAGTTTTGTTCCTTTCTTACAAAGTCTCGTGGATGGAAAAAAAAATAGATATCAAACCATTATATTAGATGTATGCAGATGATATGGTTATCTTTTCTGGTACTATATTTGGACTTCAAAAGTTATTAGATACATTGTATGTATACACCAACAAATGGTCATTGAGAGAAAATTATATCTAGAACAAAAATTGTAGTGTTCAGAACAGGTGGTAATATTTATGAACATGAAAAATGGCATTTTAATAACCAAGAAATAGAAATTATTGATAGGTTTAGCTATCTTGGAATTCTGTTATATTATAACGGTAAATATGATGTGTTGCAACCAGGGTAGAAAAGCTGTTTTTGCTTTACCAGTTATGTAGTTGTTTTTAAATATTGTAACTTTATTGTCACTTTTTGATACTCTATATTAATAGTGTTTTGTGTTACGGTTGTGAAATATGGGGAGCGCATAAAGCTCCTACTGTGGAGAGAATACATTTGGTGACCCCTAGATGTTTTGTTTTTTGTCGTTTTAACCTGGATATTGGATGTTGTCTCCTTGACATTTACCCCATTTCCTTTCTTTTTCATATATAAATTACTGTTAAATATTTTAAAAGTAAAAAGTTCAACGAATAATGTTCTGATTTATTATGAATTGGTAGAATGCCACTTCTATACACTAGAAAGTGTAGAATTTTTAAGTACTGGTTTAAGCTATTGTGTACTAAAATTGTATCTTGAAGAATTGTTATACATTTTTGTATGATGACTTACTTAAATGTCCAAGCAATAAAACAAATTGGTTGTATTTTATTAAAAATGAGTTTTGTAGAATATGACTTGGTGATATTTGGTACAACCAAGAATTTTTCACAAATCATAAAACTTGTAATGATTGCTTTAGTTTTGTGGCGTTCTTGTTCATTCTTTGTTATGTCTTTGTCATACTGTCTCAATTCGTGATGCTGTGAATTGCCGTGATTTATGATTTAAGAATTTCCCCTTTCCTCGTTCTTGCTTCGGTATTTGTTTGCCGATGTATTATTTTTAATTAAACAATGGTTACACGATTGTCAAAAACAAGAATTTGATAGCTTTTAGTATACTTATAGTAAATGTTCCGTTTATCAATTTTTGCCTACAGTTCTACTTGTGTAAACAAATACCAGACATTTATTAAAAAAAAATGTATTACTTTAAGCTATTGAATGTGGTCGTTTTTTTGCTATATCTAGAAATAACAGACTGTGCAATTTTTGCAGAAATGACATTGAAGATGAAATGGTAAATGTAAGGAAATGGAGTAAATGTACATGAAACAAAGTCTCTACAAATACATGGTTAAAAACAAGCAAAGGAACAACGCTTTCATTGTTGTTCTTCATCTTGAAGTCACCTTGAGGCCTTTGCTCATGCCTCATAGTAAGTGCATGACGACCCCTAGCACCGGTTTGAGCGGAATTTTTTTGCTAATTGCCGAACAACGCTACATTCATGTCTTTCCTGGTCATTGGTGCGGGGTTGTCAACAAACATTAATTAAACTGGGAAAGTGCTCTTACAATCACTGTCATCCGTTCCCCGACAAAAGCACTATTGTCTTAAGGTAATGGACGATAACAACATATAGACAAACACAGGGCACTCATCAAGTCGATTGTAAGAAAACTTGGCATGAAAAAAAATAGTGAGATGTGGGCATTTTAAACAGGTAAAAAAAAATGCCAAAATTTGAAAGTATGATAGTCTATCCATATGAGAAATTCTCTCACGAACAAGTAGATCATAACTGAAATATATAGAGATGCACTTTGTATTAAAATGTCCAATATATCAGGGTTTAAGGTCATATTTCATCAGACCATATTATTGGAAAAAAATCTTTTATGTTCAAATATATACAATTGATGTACAGTTAATGTCTTCATATAATACGAAAGAACTGTGTGATTTAGGTAAATATATATTTCGTGCTATTAAATTACGATCTGATATGTTATAATTAGTTGCACAATGCCTTCTGCTAATTCTTTTGAATCTGTAATTTACTTACATGTATATGAATATTTCTGTAAGCAATGGTATACCTATAGTTGTATTAGACTTTGGTTAATGAAGATATATATTCCTTTCGAGATTCATTTGGCATTTTCAAACTAATGAGCCTTCGGACTAATGAACCGTCGGACCAACGGACCTTTGGACGAATGGACCTTCAGACTGATGGGCCTTCGGACCATTGCTACGATTTCCGCCATTGGGAAATCGCATTACATCTCTTTCAGAGCAATAAAATGTGAAAAAAGTGGAATTGTGGACAAATCCACCACCAAAGGTCTCATTTCTTCAGGAATTTAAAATACAAAAATAAATCTACGTCCCCATGCGATGCTGTGATCTTCGTCCCCACACGCAACATAACATTTTCGTTGAAAACAACCTTTCAACATGCTTTTTGAGATATTCTGATGATACATGAAACCTCTCTCGTTCTATCACATTTGCTGGAGTAAATATGATAGGTTTAATAGACGGAGAATGCATAAAAACAAGCCAAAAAGTAGGTGCCGTTGTCTAGATTCGCTACCCTCTTGTTCATACGTTAAGTGTTTTGTATACTTCCAAGGCGTATTAAGCATGGAAACTAGGCTACATCAATTCGTAAATAATCCTAATGTACCGCTAAAACTACATAAATGACCAATTTTTGCAAAATCTGTTAGAATCTACCCGAAAAACCTAATTTACATGACTCTGACCGCTTCAAAATCACCGTCCCCGTACGCTACCAATTACCGTCCCCACATTTTGTATTGATCACGGTTGTATTGTTTAAAGAAGAAGATTAAGTAAAAACCGACCTTGTCGAAAAACGTATAATGAAAGGACATTGGAAACACTGGAAACACCAAGAAACAAATAAATCACATGAGTACGGCATGCAATAGAAAATGAAGTTACACATACACAGATGAACAACACTGACCCAATAAAATTCTATGGGTAACATCAGATACATCGGTAGAGTAAGCATCCCCTGCTCCTTATTATCACCTAGACATTATGTTCTTATGTAAAAAAGTAAGATTATCATTCTTTTTTTTAGACTTGTATCTTACTGCAACAATTACTTTACAAATAACAAGAATAAATGCATTGACGTTTTATTAATACACAAAATTAAAAGGCAAAAGAACTAATATTCAATATTCTACAACAATATTTTCAAAGCTAAAACAAATCCCCCCCTTAGAATTCAATAGTAGTCCTCTATTACTATTATTTCCTTATATTTGAGTGAACATGCTTTTTCACTATCTTCACTGAAGAAAGTGAACATTTTAATTAATAAAGAAAGAATATGGAGTACATACACATGAGACAAAATCTCTACAAAAACATGATTCAACCAAGCTATGGAACAACGCTTTTATTGTTGTTCTTCATCTTGAAGTCATCATGAGGCCTTCAATTAAGTGGAAGTTTTAATATAGAAATGTGAAATGGCAAAGACAATAGTTTACGAAAGGATATGGAGTCAATGAACATGAGACCATAACACATATGTTAACTCAAACTGCAATAATTTTAATTTGCTGTATGGCCATTTCGGAAATTTATTCCTCACCAGCAGCACTTAAACTAAAACAAAGGAAATCCATAATTTCAAAAAATGTTTAAAATGCATAAAACCAAACGAAATCCGAACACTGTTTCGGTTGTTAGAATTTCTATTCCTTGTGTAATTTCAAAGAAGGCAATAGTTCCTGAGTAAATATACCTTGTACTATGAGAAAAGATGAGAAATACAAATTACATTAACAACAAAAAATAAAAATTAGACATTTCTTTTACCCCTTTTAAATTCAACAGTTTTCACAAACAAAAATATTCAATTTTCACAGAATAACTCGAATATTCTCGATCCAAGTGAAAATAACAGGAGATCTTTGAAGTTGATATCGTTTCTGCTGATTTCAATGTAAAATTTTTACGGTAGCTTGGACTTTTGTGCCATTGTACGAAAAATACAGGGTTCTATCCTTATACTGCATGCGTCGTGGCATTTTGTCTACAATAGTTTGCGACCAGGTTTTCCGTATAATAACATAACTACGTAGCATACACAGAGAATAGCCCTATCTAACACTTGAGCCCGAGCCCGGCAGTTCTATAAAGGGAGCTCTCTAAATTCATTCTCCACCAGATGGCTCTTGCAATACACACCAGTCACTCCTCAAGTTTATTATATCAAGGATTCAAAATTATTATTTTTATTTATTAGGATATGGATCTCACATCATTTTAACCAAAAATATTGATAGGTCTGTGTGTTTTTGAGATTTAAACGCCTGAAATGTTGGCGGGAAACCGAACTTCTCTAGACTTTTCTTTCACTTTGCACTAAGGTGATCGATCTTTGAAATTCGATGAAGGCATATCAAGAATTTCATCAAATTTTGTCAGAAGTCTATTGAAGATGTACACTTTCATATTTTGAAAAGAAAATTGGGGGTCAGTGTGCAAAATTTTCTAATGCATAATAATGTATAAAACAAGAGAATTCCGAAAGTCAGGGACAGTTTCATAAACCTGAGAAGTGACCATCCTTAGAATAAAGGCACCTAACCACAATGTATGTACATTGTGTGGTCACCTGAAGGCTTCTGATACCTGAATTGGCTTACAGGGCTGCCTGGCGCTTCTCTAGGTGGTGAAGGAAATCCCTTGTCTATGCGGGGTAGTAGGGTCGGGAATAATGACCTCGAACAGTGTGGATAAAAACAACGCTCCATGCAGTATAAATATTGCTTCTGTGTTTCTCGTTCAAAAGCAGATTCATTCGGGGTCGTATAGAAGGTTAAATTTCCTGCCCGTACCCATTTATCTCATTTTTCAATGGCAATCACAACTTGTTGTCCCATTTACAATGTATCTTTCTTCTTCGACTTACATTTTTTGAATTGATGGACTTGTTCTCGTCCTGATGTAGCTGAAATATTGACCACTGGACCTAAAACTAAACCAATCAATCAATCTTATAAGGGCACTACGGTTGCCTGTGCAAATTGCCACAGGCCATCGAGACCCATGCAAATGTTTCGGGGTTATCTAGAGTTCCTTCACATCCGAAACCGGATACAAACTTTTTCAATCTAGTTGGTAGAAATCGTGGGCAAAAGCTTAGAGTGTATTTTAAGGTCAAAATCGTAGTGGTAAACATGTCAGTTGCATGTTCTCTATCTGATTTACAAATTAAGTACGTTTGTATTCAAAATATTTTGAATCGATCTGCACTGAAGAGACATAAGTTTGTAAGTTATTATTAATGCATTGTATGTTCAAAGTGCAGCAAGTGTCAGTGGAGAATATTGCAGTTTAAATAATTTATGTATCTTCAGTACAGAACAAAGTGTGAAAGTTTGAACAAAGAAATTATCAAGATAATCGAAAGTATACAAGAAGCCGAATCTGTATTTTCATCGAAGTTTTGAAATCCAAAAATTATAGCAGATAATTTAAAAAGCAGATACGAATGAAAAGCCTTCAGTTCTTGCACAAGATAGTTTATAATCTTTAAACGTACTTCTTTAAAATTTTGTTTTTATAACATGCTGAAATAATAAAACTCACTGTTTAATCCATTCATTTCAATCTGATAAAATACATTTCTTTTAAGTAGTCTGAGAATATCTGCTATATCCATGGTAAACGTCATCTTTTTTTGACTTAAGAAACGATGAATACTTTGGTATTGACTCTTGATATACACTGTTTTATAGCACCTGTGCAAATATAGATTTCCTCTGTTTGTCACAAACAATGTTGTTGTTAGTTAAAATTTCAGTAAGAAATTTGAAAAACCAGAAATCTGTGATGGATAAATGTGCCCTTTTCACGTTTCAAACGTGTCTTAAACGAATTGATCAAATGGTCCTTCAAAAAATCAGGATGTACGTACATTTGTTGCAATACATTTAAATCGTTTTTCAGTGACGACAAACATGACAAATACTAGTATGCCAACTGGACCTGTCAGGATATGATAAAAGCATTAAATTTTCTTCTTGATAATATTTTTGTTCGTTTCGGTGATACAGTTTATCAGCAAAAAATAGGTATTCCTATGGGTACCAACTGTGCACCTCTCATAGCAGATTTATTTCTTTATTGCTACGAGTCACAATTCATGGCAAAAATTCAAAAAGACCCTTCTAAACAGCATTTAGTGGATAAATTTATCAATACGTATAGATATTTGGACGATATTTAGGCTTTAAATAATCCTGAATTTTCTAAATTTACAGATGAAATTTACCCTGCAGAACTTACTTTAAATAAATCCAATAGCAGCAGTAATTATACTCCTTTTCTTGATCTTGATATATCAATTAATCAAGGAGAGTTAAACACTAAGGTTTATGATAAATGGGATGATTTCTCATTCCTTATAGTCAATTTCCCCCATCTCGACGGCGATGTTCCGTTAGCCCCTTCTTACGGGGTCTACATTTCACAAATTGTTCGATATGCACGAGTATGTAGTAATGTTTCTGACTTCAACGACCGAAATCTTTGTCTCACTGAAAAACTTCTGCATCAAGGGTTTAGATATCATAAATTGATAAAAACATTCTCTAAATTTTATTATAGATACATTGACTTATTAAGAAAATTTGGTTCTACATGCAGGGCTCTTATACATCAGATTATTTCACATCCAAACTTCTATGGCAATATCATTTACAAAGCGCATCAATTCAAAAATTGTCCTTCCAAACTTATTAATCCGTTGAACAAACTTATTCATAAAGGATATAAATACAACATTGTTGTTAAATCTTTACTTCTGGTTTTTGTTGGCAAAAATATTGATCATCTCCTAAATGCTTTACACCATAACTGAATTTAAACAATTTTTCATATTGGCAGTATTTGGCATTGCACAATATCATGTTCTTCATGCATAATTGATGATTTTGTTATACCAAATCTATTTAGAAGTATTTCAATTGAAATTTCATATGTAAGAAGGCTTGATATGATAGTCAACGGAAATTATGTCCTTAGCTAGCTGTCAGTAACTGCGAGCATTTGTCCGGACAGTACCTGTATGTATTGTCTTCATGTTTTATGTACTTCATTATAAGGGTACTCGTCTTGATAAGTTGGACTTTTTTCTAGTTTGATTTTTACTGTGAGTCTTTTTGTGTATTTATTTTAGCCATTCACCACACATAGGGGGAGGGTTTGGATCCAAGAAAACGAGTTTAACCCCACCGCAATTTTTGCGCCTGTCCCAAGTCAGGAATATGTTGGTCATTGGCTTGTCCTTGTCTTCTTATAAAATTTAAGTTTCTTGATATTTGGGTTATTGGATGTGGTTTGTTTCCATTGATTTATTCACTTTTTTACCTTTTCGGGGCCATTTAGGGCTTACTATATGGTGTGAGGTTCCTCACTGTGTTGAAGACCATATGGTGACCCCTAGATGTTTTGTTTTGGGTCGATTTAACCTGGATATGAGATGTTGTCTCCTTGACATTTACCCTATTTCCTTTCTTTTTCATATTCCTTAGAAACCCTTCAAATTTCCCTTTTTGTCTTTTTGTGACATTTCTTGCATTGTGGCGTCCTCAATTGCATACTCATGAATCTAAATACCGGAACTCCTAAACAGTATAATATGGTTAGCAATCTCATGGCACCTATATTGGATCCAGGGGTTTCGTATACAGAGCTGAAGAGGTGTGTCCAGAGGTGGTAATTAGGGGAGGGCAGTGTACATGAGTTTCGTTAAGGTCATTAGACGTAAGGCATGGCCTCAAACCATTCTATGCAAACCGCAAAGAAACGTCAAACTGCCTGCAGTATAAGGATCCCATTTTTATTTTTCCACAAAAGAATACCTTCTTTTGGGGTCGTAAAGGAGGCTCAATTTATTCCCTACCTTTTTTATTTTATTTTTAGAAATTGTTTTTAATTGAACATAGTAACACTTTTTTTAAATGACTGTTTTAACTCTATATTAATATTATCAATATCATCATATTTTCAAACCAGGATATAGCAGAAATATTGCTGAAGATTTCGTTAAACAACAATCAATCGACCTACCTACCCATTGTTTACATTGTTCCCTTTTCAAGTGGCATTCAAAACTTGTTTCGTAAATTAGCCAATTTTGTGAAACATAGTAATGCATATTTTTTAAAATGACTGTTTTCCCTCTATATAAATATTATATTATATCATCATATTTCCACACCTCGATTTAGCAGAAATATTGCTGAAGTTGGCGTAAAATAACAATAAACCAATCATACATTGTCCCAAATTCCAGTGGCAATCAAAACTCGTTACTCAAGTTCTCCCATTATCTTTTCGTAAACATTTATAATTGATTAAATAACTAAATACCGAAGTTACGGTGAATTTAAATTCTGCATATGCGCATTTCGACAACTTATGTCTCTTCAGTGCAGATAAAATCTAAACGTTTGGAAGACCATAAACTCAAAGAGGTTTAAAAACTGATAGAGAACAAACAACCAATATGATCTAAATGTGAAGCCAAAATCAGATAAGGACAGAGCTTTGCATGAGGGAGATACTCCTTAGTTTTCAACAAAATTTACAAAAATTTAGATATTGTAAGGATCCAAAAAGAATCGGCTTTCGGGTCAGCACCGAGGTACTGACTACTGGGCTGGTGAATACCCTCGGGGACTAACAGTCCACCAGCAGTGGCATCGACCCAGTGGTAACAAATAACTAAATACCGAAGTTAGGTGAATTTAAATTCTGCATAAGCGCATTTCGACAACTTATGTCTCTTCAGTGCAGATAAAATCTAAACGTTTGGAAGATTGTTCAATGGAAGGAGAGGTTTGGCGCGCCATAAAACCGATTCAACCCTACATTTCTGACAACCCTACATGCCTGTACCATGTGAGGACCAATGCGGTCGACAATTTTTTCGGTTGTTTCCACCTGCTTTGTCTTTTTGCCTCATGGACTCTGGCTCTTGACAATTCTGTTCGGTAATTTTGTTATTACCCTCATTATTTCAACAAACAATGAAAGGATATAAAGTAAATACACATAAGACAAAGTCTCTACAAATACATGGTAGAACCAACAGGCCTCAAATTAGACTTTTACTTAAGGTCGCCAGTTGACCACCATTGTCAAAAAAATGGCTGCCTATTAAAAAGTTTGGTGGCCAGACAAAAATTTTTGGTCGCAATAGATATTTTCGACATTTGAAAAGGTCGAAAGTTGTGATGTTAAGCCTATCAAGACGTTTTGGGGTGCTATCCGCGGCGTGCATTCAGTAGGTCTACGTCTCTTTTCTTCAGAAGAACGAATCAAGACGATAAAATGATGATAAACAGGAAACGAATAATACACACAAGCCAGGATCATTGACAATTTAATTAAAACCAATAGGGTCTGTAAGTCTCGTCATGTGACTCACGAGAATTCACGATAAACATGCAATTCGAAAACGTTTCCCGCCAAAACATGACGTCTTATGATTATGACGTTCAACTTTTTGTTTGAAACGTCATATATCTCTGTTGAAAATGAAAATTCCGGGTACAGTTTTTGATCCCGGAAGTTCCAAAATTGTGCGAGACTTACCGGTCCTATAGAAATCAATTTTGTACTGTCGTCGTGTTAGTGGACAGTACATTTAAAAAACAGACTGCGTATTTAACCCTATAGGATCACTGTACCCGATAAATTGATTGTTGGTCGGTTGGCGCATTGTTGGGGTGCAAAAAACAAGATATGCATGAATGAACTTCATCTTTACTTCGAAATTAAGTACCTTTTTAAGCATCAATTGGAGTTGAATTTTCTAGAAATGATTGCATTATTGTATCAAGATATGTTTTCCGTTTTTAAATTTTCAATAATGATAGGACTGGGATGTAAAAGGAGATATTCTAAAAGGCTGTCAATTTTTCGATTGATTTGACTACCTTTAGTCTTATTTGAACGCTTTAACCCCATTTTTGTTATTTCAAATGTACACTAGTAGTGAAACAGTGCATTATTTCTCTTTGTGAAAAGGACGTTTGAAAATAACCCAAATTGCAACCAATAGAACACTTTTATCCTCTGTACGCAATGAAATTCTGTAGGTCACTTCTGTCACATTGTTGGAGTGAATTTAATTTGATTAAGAACTTTAACCTAATTTTCATTGATTCAAATGTACTTTAGTTGTGAAACAGTGTATTCTTTCTCTTTTGTGAAAAGGACGTTTTGAAAATAACCCAAATTGCAACCTATAGAACGGTTTTTCCATTGAACGCAAAAAAAAATTCTGTAGGTCAATTTTGTGATATTGTCGGAATAAAACAGTACGCATGGTTGTTGTGCAGTGATTTTTTACTGTACGCATTTTCACTATCAATATATTTATTTTGACTTATTCAAAGTGAATATATTTATTCAAATATGTCGCACTTTTGCTACCTATTAATCTACTAAAGATGGTCATTTTAATTTTTTCGTTCATTACTGAGGATTAAGCCTTTTTATTTAATATTTTACGAAAGGAAATGAGACCATAACACATATGTTAACTACAACTGCAATAATTTTAATGAGCTGTATGGCCATTTCGGAAATTAATTCCTCATCAGCAGCACTTGAACCCAGACAAAGGAAATCCATAATTTCAAGAAATATTTAAAATGCATAAAATCAAACAAATTCCGAATAATCAGTTATATCAAATATAGATACGGACAAAACTACGATGGAGGGAGTTAATCCTTAGATTTTAGAATTAACTCACAATATCTTTACAGCATATTGAAATTCATATTATATTCAATTATTTATTTGTGACAATACAAACAAGATATAGAATTCACTTGACCCATGGCGAGAATAAATGTTCATCTCTGTATCCCTAAAATTTTCATTTAGGCGAATGTCCATCAAGTAGTTACATGTGTACTTATACTATATACATGTACGTAAAGGATTGACTAACGCGTTGCCATATTTTCTTATTGACGGATGCAGGTACCACATATGTTGTGCACTCCTCATGATTTCTCTGGTTCGTTGGATATACACATGTATGTAGATATTTCTCAAACGCTGTTTTACTGCGGGGTTGGAATTTTTATTAGTAGGCGGGAAACGGAATCGTGGCAAAATTTCAAATTGGTCTTGTTTGAAAAACATAAACACATTTTGATTACTGTTAGATCACCCTTAAACGCAATTTTCTTGTATCATCTTGATAAGCTGAACAGGTCTTGATCGTCCTTGAAAACAATTATCTTGAGAAATCACTGGATATCTTGCGCTGCCTTAACAAAATTATGTTAAGCCTGTCAAGATCGCGATCAAAATGGCCAAGCAAGATCATATCAGCTAGTGATACCATGTCAGTAAATCAGTTCTTCGGAAAATGCCCGTTACCGATGTAAAACAACCCGAAGCGAACTTTTTTAACAAAATCGGTATTTGTCGAATCCAATGTTGCGCTTTATTCTACGTCATATTGGTAATCATTAAGTACTCTGCTGCCCCTTCTATCTAAGAAGTTAACGTTCACAAGAAATAACGGTTTTTGTTTTCTTCACATTCTTTGTTTTTTAAGCTCACTTTGCTATAAAAAGTTAGGTTCTGGTCAGTATTTCGTGACAGTTGAACTTTTGTTGTCATTTTGTCTTTCAACCAATGTTCCAATTAGATCATGGTCCAAATTGTCTGTCAGAGGTCCCATCGAAAAAAATCATGGTGACCTCCAGCGGGGAATAAAAACTTGTGGAAAAAGCATTAAAAGAAACTGTGAAATGGTAAAACTTAATATTTCTTTAACTGCACGGGGTATTATAACGATATTTGACATAGTCATACTTGAAGACATACAGAACAATATTTATTTTGATTATTTTTATTTTTATTTAGTTTTTCGCGCGTTTTAGAGATCTCCGTATTTTCGCTCTTTTTGTCCCCAGTGTCAATTTCAGATGCTTCCGACATTTTATTTCAATGAAAACGGTTGGCTTTGAACTTTAGTACGTCAGAAAAGACTTTTCTTTCATGAATACTATATTGTCATATAACCAAGAGTGTCGAAATGATCAAAAGCGCGTGCATTTCTGACGTTTGTTCGCAACATGAAATAACTAAATACCGAAGTTACTGTGAATTCAATTTCTGCATATGCACATTTCGACAACTTATGTCTCTTCAGTGCAGATAAAATCTAAATGTCTGGAAGACCATAAACTCAAAGATATGTAAAAACTGATAGAGAACAAATAACCAATATGATCTAAATATAAAGCCAAAATCAGCTAAGGACAGAGTTTTGCATGAGGGAGATACTCCTTAGTTTTCAACAAAATTTACAAAAATTGACGTCAGGAAACAGTGTTTGTGATATAAAAATAAGATACTGTTCTGACGCATACACTCTCTACAATTTCATCACTTCTAGAAACATAAAAAAAAAACGGATTTCTTGTCATAAGCACAAATGTGAAGGTGTAGATACCTGGTTTCGTGACATGCACAGTAGGGTTCGGGAAACCAACGTCTTTCAAAGTATTGTCCGGTGTTGATCAAAAACAACTTTGTTTCCAAACCCATATACGAAACAAGTCGTCAGCAAAAAAAAAAACAAAAACAAAAAAAAACAAAAAAAACAAAAATACAAAAAACAAAAAACAAAAACAAAAAAAAACAAACAAAAACAAACAAACAAAAAAAAACAAAAAACAAAAACAAACAAAAATACCGAAGTTACTCTTAGTTTAGTTTTTGCATATGTGCATTTTGACAACTAATATTTCATCAGGGCAAATAAAATGAAAAGATTTGGTTATCCATATACTAAAGTATGTGTGAAATTTGATAGAAATACAAATTATAAATAGAATCTAAATAGGAAAGTCAAAATCAGCTAAGGACAGATCTTTGCTAGAGGGAGATACTCCTTAGTGTTTAAGAATTTTTTCTTAAATTCAGATATATGAACCAAGGTCAACATTTGTCCTTACGGTACAAGAAGGGGTTAGCACAAATTTCATACCTTTTCAGTGACTACTCGAACACCAAAAATGCAAATGTTGCGCTGTTTTTGTTTTTTTTGTTTTTTTTTTTTTTGTTTTTTTTTGTGTTTGTTTAATGTCCTACAAATGCAGATTTCTGGCACTTAAAAGATGGAGTTTTGAATCATATTAATCCGTCTGTTGCAATCTTGAAAAAGGCGTCATATTTGCCTAATTGGACGTTTACTTCTTTTATTGGTCAATGAATCACCAAATACATCTGGTTGTTACCCTACATCTGGTTGTTATCCTGGCTAATGGTTTTGTTAATGCCATTCTTACCAAACGTTTTGTGATTAGTCCAACCTTTGTCATTTTCGTGGTAAAATTTCGCAGTAAATTCGTTGTAGAGAAG
The DNA here is from genome assembly GCA_002080025.1 of Modiolus philippinarum. Taxonomy (NCBI): domain Eukaryota; kingdom Metazoa; phylum Mollusca; class Bivalvia; order Mytilida; family Modiolidae; genus Modiolus; species Modiolus philippinarum. The sequence goes on from MJUU01007551.1 coordinate 50,387, forward strand.
ATACCTTAAAGTATGCATATCATTGGTTTTGGCTTGATTTAATTTATAATTAAGTTCTGTTACATTTCGAATCAGTGCACAATTTCTCCATTCCGTTAGACTAAGTTTTAACATTCAACCCGATGTCAATGTATTCACAGATCTCTAAAAATATTAGCCAAATAACAACCAAACTAAGTTAGAATTGGTAATAAGATGTTTCTCTAAAAGAGTAACCTGAAGGCCCGTATCTCGTCAAAGATAGCCACCAGGAGGATTGGACCATATTGAACACGCATCCAATGATCTTGGAAACTATTAGACCAATGACAGCAAAGCTAAATCAAAATCGTCCCAAGATGGTCCGGAAGGTCTTTACCACAAAAGGACAGCTAACGACAGGAAACATACTTTGATTTTACATTGGACTATTGTTATGTGGTAGAAATGACCAATAAATTATTTTAAATTTAAGTCAGCAATGATAAAACGAAACTGGTTCAAATTAACTTTTTAATCAAACGAAAAACAATAATTTTACAAATTAATACAATATATGACTTATCTGACAGTAATGAAGTCCAAGCAAATATCCAAAATTATAGTTCACTGAAATCCAAATGAGTAATCCTTATAATCCTCACTAAATAGTTGATAACAGATTCACAATAACTTATGTCAATTTCAAATACAAAAGATGTGCGTGATAATCCTGCATAAACTCATTAATCCTGTATAAACTTATTAAACTGACTAACCCTTTTCTGCTACCTTATTTATATACATTTATTATTTCTAGAAAAATCTATCCACAAGATACGACTGGAACATTCTAATCAACTGACAATCACATGACTAGAATGATTATGTAAGGAAAACCTCTAGAAAATTTTATGTGTTAAATATTAAATTTAAATTCGAGAAATTTCTATACGTTCTAAGCTGTAATAACCTAGACCATTGTTTATTGTAAACAAGTTACATAACTAGGCAAAACAAATTACATATTATCAAGGCCGTATAAACTAAAAATAATGAATAAAATGCATTATAGAATATTTACAACAATTAATTACCTATAACACCTCCCACCAAAAGAAAATGTTTGAATGAATTGAAAACATTTAAAATAAACATTTAAAATAAACAATGCGGTGTTATGAAATTGATCAAACTCTTGACAATGCGTCTGCAATGACATTATCTTTTCCTTTAATGTGTCTTATGTCTAGATTAAAACCTTGCAAAGTCAAACTCCACCTCAAAAGTCTTTGATTTTTATCTTTCATTTTATGAATCAATTTAAGAGGGTTGTGTTCAGTATATACAATGATAGGCTGAATGGAACATAAATTTCAAAATGTTGTAAAGCCAAAATCAGAAACAAACATTCTTTTTCGATTGTGGAGTAATTTCTCTGGTGCTTATTAAATTTTCTAGAAAAATAACAAATAGTATGGTCTATACCATTTTTACCTTCTTGTAACAAATCAACACCGCCAGCAGCAACTGCTAACTTAAATTGACAATCAAAACTAGGTGATGCTAAGACTGGCGCACTTTCTAGGATGGCTTTTAGTTCTTCAAATGACTCATCACAACTTTAAGACCAAATAAACTTTACATTTTCTCAACAGTTTAGTCAAAGGCTCACTGATAGAAGAGAAGTTTTGACAAAAGTTTCTATAATATCCAGCCATTCCCAAAAAACGCATCAATTGTTTTTTATTCTCAGGTTTACGAAAACTAGAAATAGCACTAATTTTAGCATCAATAGGTTTTTCCTGACCCTGACCTACAACATGTCCTAAATAATTTACTAAGCACATCCAAATTCACTCTTGGAGAGGTTGACTATTAACATAGCACTACTTAAACGTTCAAAAAAAGTTCGAAGTATCTGAAGATGTTCTTCCCAAGTGCACTTTATATAAGAATGTCATCAATGTATGCTTCACAATCGTCAATTCCAGAAATAACACTGTTGATGAGACGCTGAATTTTTCATGCCAAAAGCTATCACTTTGTATTGGAATAAGCCATCGGGTGTAACAAAAGCGGAAATGTCTTTTGCACGCTCTGTAAGAGGAACTTGATAAAACCCTTTCAATAAGTCAATTTTTGTAATGTATTTAGCATCATTTCCAATTGTATCAAGACAGTCATCAATGCCTGGAATTGGAAATGAGTCAGTTTTTGTAACACTCTTTTATTTTCTATAGTCAGTACACATACGGTAAGTTCCATCAGGTTTTGGCACTAGAATACAAGGCGAGCTCCAATTGCTTTTGCTAGGTTCAATTTCAAATAATCATTTTTTTTTTTACAAATACTGAATTTCATCATGCAGGTACTTTTGTTTGATCGGATTCAGTCGATATGGATGTTGTTTTATCGGTACTGAATCACCAACATCAACGTCATGAAATATTTTATCAGTTCGTGTCGGAATGTCCGGAAATAAATGTTCAAAATCAAAGAGTAACTGTTTTAAAACAACGGCAGTAGAATACTGAAGGAACAAAGGGGAGAAATCTACAAAAAATCGAAGTCCAAAGGCATGGCCAAAACGAGAACATGGAAAACAACGACGCCAGACACAAAACAACGACGGTAGACAGACAAAAGGCACAGAAACAGAAATCACAACATTCAAAACAAAGCACTCATAGTATGAACTCCAGTGAAACTGTTCCTTTTGAATCGTTGGTAAATGTTGAAGTTTCGAATCCAAATCTTGTAGAATCTGTGAATTTTCCAGCTTCGGTGTGATAGATGGCGAATCAATCTTTTCTCAAAAGTCATTTTCGGAATTGTCAGGGTCAACACTAACTATATTTACAGAATGTACAATATTTGTGCTATTTCTATCTACATAAGGTTTTATCATGTTAACATGACACAACCTGTTTTGTCTACATCTGTCAGGTGTTTTAATAATATAATTTAAATCACTGATTTTCTTTTCAACAATATATGGACCAAAATATCTGGCTTCAAGTGGCTTTCCAGGAATAGGAAGTAATACAAGTACTTTATCACCAGTGTCAAAATTACGTTTTACAGAATTTTGATCATACTTAGCTTTCATAGAGTCTTGACTTGATTTAAGATTTTAATGGCAAGTTCATATGCTTTAACAATTTCAGTGCGAAAGTCTGATACATAAGTGGCCTTTTTCATCAGATAAAATTTTCTCATTTAAAAGTTTGAGTGGGCCCCTAACTGAATGTCCAAAAACTAATTCAAATGGACTCTTACAGCAAATAAAAGAAAAGAAATTCCTTCATCCTAATCTTTCTCAATGTCAAAACAATAGGTCCGCATCATATTTTTTAAGGTTTGATGAAATCGCTATAAGGCGCCTTGACTTTCAGGGTGATATGCAGATGATCTGTATTGTTTAATGCCTAATTCATACATCACTTGCTGAAAAATGCCTGACATAGTGTTTGAACCTTGGTCTGACTGAATAGATTTAGGTAGGCCAATTAAAGTAAAAAATTTAGTTAAAGCCCTAACTATGGTCTTAGTCTTTATATTTCTTAAAGGAATGGCTTCAGGGAACCTTGTGGATGCACACATGATAGTTAACATGAACTGATTACCAGAATTAGTTTTTGGTAGAGGACCTACACAATCTTTTAATATTCTACTAAAAGGCTCCTCAAAGGCAGGTATCAGCTGAAGAGGTGCTTTTGGAATAACTTGGTTTGGTTTCCCTAATAATTGACATGTATGACAAGACTTGCAGTAATAAGAGACATCTTTTCTAAGATTAGGCCAATAAAAATAATCAAAAATTTTGTTGGAAGTCTTATTAATACCTAAGTGTCCGGACAAGGGAGTATCATGGGCGATGCTTAATATCTAAGCTCTATATACCTTTGGTACTACAATCTGATACTGTACTGCCCACTCTGCATCAACAGATACATCAGAAGGTCTCCATTTACGCATAAGAATATCATTCTTAGTTAAATAAGTAACAGGTTCTTGCAAAGACTCAATTTCATCAACAGCCCTATTGAAAAGACTTGAAATTTCAGGGTCTTTATGTTGCTCACTGCTAAACATAGACATAGAAAAACCATCACCTGGAACCAAGGAACTATCAGAAAACTCTAAGGGCTACTTGTTTTGTCACCAACATCACTAAGCTGACTCATAAATGTATCCGACAAATCAAAACTATCAGTACTATTTTCATCAATTTTCTGAGCTTCCACACATTTCTTTTTCATAGCACGAGTAACTGTACAGGCAGGATACAACTCAGAAAACTCCTGTTCAGCAGAATCAGGAACTTGATCAAAAGAAGGCTTGTCTGGCACAATAGGATTTCTTTGAACTTTATCCCCAGCTAAATCATTACCAAGAAGAAGTTGAACACCTTCAAAGGGCAATGCTGACTTGATTCCTAAGGTCACAGGTCCAGAAACAATATCCGAAGACAAATAAACATTATGGAGAGGAATAGCAGTATAACCACTAGAATCTACCCCTTTAATAAGAACATTTCTACCAGTAGTAGAAATATCACCAAACGGCAGGGTTTCCGTCAACAAAAGAGACTGAGAGGCTCCAGTATCTCTTAGAATTCGAATAGAGGTAGAATTACAAAAATCGCTCGAAAGCGACACAAAACCATCACTAATAAATGGTTCATAAATCTCCATAGTGAAACTAGTTTGGGAATTGACCTCAACCTTACTAACAGGATCAGAAACAATTTCCTCTCAGAAAAAGAATTATGCACATCTGTACCAAAATAAGGCAAACATTGTGACGACTCAACACAACCACTTGGTTTAACTTCACTTTCCTTCCTTTGTTTTAACCTATAACAGTCAGATATCAAATGGCCTTCATTCTTACAATAATTACACGAAATCGACTTAAATGACTTTTGTGACTGTGAGGGAGGATAGGACTTGAACGAGCTATTTACTGGACGTTGCCTTCTATTTATATCATTTGTAGGTTTGGGTGAAAAATTTATGGAATATTATTTCTAAAAAACTTCTGTGTTTTATGAGTAAGTGAAAAATCATCAGCTAAACGTGCAACAACTTCCAAAGTTTCAGCATCTTTTTCATGAATATGAGTTATAATGTCAGTACTAATACATCTTTTAAATTCTTCAATTAAAACTAGCTGACGCTATTTCTCATGATTGTTATTTATTTTCTTTGATGAACACCAACGATCAAATAGTTGCTCTTTTGTTCTAGCAAATTCAACGTAGGTTTGGTCACTGTGTTTTTCTGCATTTCTAAATTTTTGCCGGTAAGCTTCAGGGACCAGTTCATAGGCTTTAAGAATTAACTCCTTTACAGTGTCATAATCTGAAGCCTGTTCTACTGACAACTGAGTGTAAATTTCCCTGGCTTTACCAAATAACACACTTTGTAATAACATAGACCAATTATGTTTTGGTCACTTTAAATTCTGAGCTATTTTCTCAAAATGCAGAAAATATTTGTCTACATCCTTTTCCTGAAAAGGAGGGACCAACCTGATGTTTTTAGCAACATCAAATGTCTGAGAATTCTGAGAAAGGTGTTGATTCTTTTCGGCTAATTCCATTTTTTCATTTCTAATTGAAAATTAAGCTCTCTCTCTAAATTTAATTTTCTTTCTTCTGTTTCTCTTTCAAATTCTAATTTTCTTTGTTCTCTTTCTAATTCTAATTTTCTAATTTCTAATTCTTTCTGAATTTCTAATTTTTAAATTACCAGATCAGGTGTTTGAATGCCAAAAGTCGCCAAAACAGACTTATCAAAAATATCTTCTTCAACCAAATAATTTTCAATCACATTTTGAATTTCAAATTTTCTCATTCCAGATTTGACATTTAAATTAAATGTTTCCCTAAGATAATTAATTCATCCTTTTTTAGCTTCTCAAAATTCTCCACCTGACACATAGACATGAATTATTCTGGATCAAATGACATCTTGTAAAAATTTATTGCTGACTTTAAAAAATTTTCTATTTGACAAAAATATAATAATTTCTTTCTTAAACAATTTCGAAGCTCCCGGACGATAGCCCCCAATTTCTGTTATGCGGTAGAAATGACCAATAAATTATTTTAAATTGAAGTCAGCAATGATAAAACAAAACTGGCTCTAATTAACTTTTTGATCAAACGAAAAACAATTATTTTACAAATTAATACAATATATGACTTAAATGGCAATAATGAAGTCCAAGTAAATATCAAAAATTATAGTTCACTGATGTCCACAAATAAATGTCCAAATGAGTAATAACTTATGTCAATTTCAAATACAAAAGATGTGCTTGATAATCCTGTATAAACTAATTAATTCTGTATAAACTTATTAAACTGACTGCTCTAACCCTTTTCTGCTACCTTATTCATATACATTTATTATTTCTAGAAAGATCTATCCACAAGATACGACTGGAACATTCTAAACAACTGACAATCACATGACTACAATGATTATGTTAGGAAAACATCTAGAAAATTCTATGTGTAAAATATTAAATTTAAATTCTAGAAATTTCTATATGTTCTAAGGTGTAATAACCTTGACCATTGTTTGTTGTAAATAAGTTACATAACTAGGCCAAACAAATTACATAATATTAAGACCGTACAAAATAAAAATAATGAATAAAATGCATTTTAGAATATTTACAACAATTAATTACCTATAACACTATACATTCGAAATACCGGGATTTATCGGACCTAGTAAATATAATTAAGAAACAATGATTTGTAAGCTTCCAGCAAGATCGTAACTCATCCAAGATGGAAGGTAACGGGAACATAATTGCACCTTTTATAATGATGCAGGCCTTTGATTGAATCAGGTGTATTGAATATTGTAACAAATGTCATGATTTTCTCCTCTTTTTCACCACTGCGGTGGTATTTTCCATCACAGCGTTGTGATTTGAAAAGATGCCATGTTCTAAAAATAGCATCATTCATTAACTACATTAAATTCATAGTAACTTCGGTATTTAGTTATTTCTTAATAACATATCCCGATTATTTATTAAGGTCTTTCTCTCTTCGGTGGAAAGACCTTCTTGTATTTTTGTCTGATTATTTTTATTTATTTATTTTTTCCACAATTTGCAAAAGAGTCTTAAAAGATATCACTTTGATACTAGGTACCATTAGTCAGAAATGGCTGGGCTTTACCAGACTGACCCTGTGAACGCGATCTATTTTTAGTAACAGAGTTACATCACTAAACATGGTAAACCTGTTAGCAGATAAACTCGGAAACCATAATTGATAGCTGATGAAGTGTAATTAGAAAAATGTTTGTTAGGTTATGAGAAAAATTCGTTACATTTAGTCCGAAGTTGTCCGATGGACCATTTTGGAGTTATGCCCTTGCAAAATTTGATGCTTCTTTAACAATGAATTTCTCCCCAACCGGAAGTGATAGAGACATAAGACCTACACCATTGTTCTTGGTTTACCAGTGGCCATTTGAAAAGGTCAAGGTCAAAGGTCATCGGTGAACTTTATTTTGACCTCTAGACTTGTTAGCAGAAAAAACTCAGAAACCGTAAGAGATAGCTGATGAAATGTAACTGAGAAAATGTGTGTCTTGTTGAGACCTACAAATGTTACATTGGGTCCAAAATCATTGGACCAACCGTTTTGGGCCTATAGTTGAAAAACCGATTTTCGATGTCTAAATTTGGGTTTTTTTGCATATAGCTCAAATACCGTTGAAGATACAAACAATTATTCAATACACAAAATGTTCAGGCAGACTTGACCTTCAAAATGACCTCAAGGTCAAATGTCAAGGTCACTTTGACAAAAATGTATTTCATGTTAGAGAGTCTTTTAATAATGAGAACATTCTGACGCAACTTTGGGAAAGACCTTTCAATTGTTCTTCGAACGATTGACATACTAGTTTTTAACTCATAATACATTATTTAACCTCCATTGCGGAAACAAACTCAACAACGCTAAAAGTACTGATTTAACCTAAGATATTGATGAAATAATTATATGTGTATTCGATGTCAATTTCAACCTGAAATGAAGATGATTAGTGTCATCATTCGTAAACATTTCTTGTTGTGAACCGCATTTTAAGGGAGTACGAGTGTCAGAAATTTTGTAATTAGAATTAAAGTTCTGACCTTTTGTTTTGAAGAGCACTACCAATGGAACAACTTGAGCAAAAAATTTTGAAAATCCATGTAGGAATTTTTGATATAAGACGTCAAATTTTGGCGGGAAACAGATCTCTCTATAGTTTTCCTTCAATTTGCATAAGATGTTTATAGGCCTTTAAATATATGAAATTATAATTGGAGGTTGATTAAGTTTTATATACAGTCTATCTACTACATGTAGGACCAAGAAAATGTGATCCATGTGCAAAAAAAATAGCACTGTTTGAATGGATAAAACCCGAGGCAATAGAATGCTTCTGAAATCTGACGCGCGTACTACCTTAAACACTTTCAGTTATGTTTTGTAAGTTTTGTTTAATTGCTGACAGAGGATGTAAGGCGATCTATAAAACCAATATTGTGGTAATTCTTTTTTCTAATTAGTTAACGCGGAGTTTTTTTAAGAAATAAATGGTACATTTTGAATATATCTATAGACAGATATAATTTTTTTTTTATTTTATTAAATTTCAAGAGCCCTTTGTGTATCAAGACAATACCGTAACAAATACACATTTCACCAGAATTTCAAAGTTTTGCAAATATTGGGTATTCTGGTAATGAATACAAACCGAGAGATGTGGATGAATTACATCGCCTTAACAACCAAAATATGTATTTAAAACATAGTTTGACTTTCAATCTCTATCCATATCATCTTGTGCTAGGATAAAAATATTGGCTTTTTACAGCCTCCTGTTTACTTACAAAATTCGATCAAAATTGAAAATTGAGGCATTTGTCAGTTTTATGGGATGTTATACCGATTTTGCACTCGTTCTGTGGCGGTCCATTTGGAAACCAATGTAATTTCTTGCACTCGTAGATATCACTGATTTTATCCGCTTTTAGAACCTATTCTTCTTTTAACACAAATAATAAAAATTAAAGGGTCAATTGTTCAGAAAACAATTAGAAGGTCTATTACCGGTTTTCACCATGATCACATGTTTGAGTCATGATTTAGTTGTCTATTTCGGTCAAAAATGTGATGTAAACAAAAGTTCTGAGCTTAATTAGTCTTTTGCTCAACGGTTGCTAAGGACTTTTACAAAAATCAGATTGATTCTATAGACATGCATGTCTCTTCCGGTTAGCACAGTCATTCATGACCTTTGACCTTGACATTTTTAGATGACCATTTTTCACTTATCAGCAAAAGTCTGATGACAATGAACAATTTTTTATCACATGTTTTTAGCCATCTATTACGGTTAAAGCGATGACAAAGCCAAAGGTCATAGGTGACCTGAACCTTTGAACTGTGACGTGGAAAATTTTAATTGATCATATATCACCTATGAACAATGGTGAAGGTTTCAGGTCTCTACTACTTATCGTTTTAGAGTAATTAACTTAACGGAATCTAAAAAACTTTCAAAAGGCAATAACTAATATAAAGAGTCGAAGAATCTATTCGGACCAAATAGAAAAAATTGCGTCTCCTAAAGATGAACATTTTTCTCATACATTTACAATGTAATCAGCTATTTATTATGGTTTCCGAGTTTATCTGATAACAAGGTCAAAAGTCATGGTCAAAGGTCACCGATGACCTTCAACTTAGTTCTCAAATTGAAGGTTTCTTCGCGCTGATCTTTATATATATGTTTAATATATGTAAGCGCTTCAAAACAAAAACAAAAAATCTACCGAAACTCGTCAAGGGCTGTAACTCAAAACGGTTCATCGCAAAGTTTCCGTTAAGAAGCACAAATGAATATCTCAGTGAGTAGAGTATTTTTTAATATAATGTTTTTCATCGTTTTTTTTTTTCGTTTCCGAGATATCGAGATAACAAAATTTCGAATTGCCGCCATTTTGAAAATGGCTGCTTAAAAATGTTTTGACCGAAGATTTGTAAACAGAACCATGAAAACTACCTTGTAACCAAATTTGGTAGGAATCCAATAACTTTGAGAAATTTGCATATTTAAGGGTCAAAAACGCGTAACCGTGGTCGCGACCCCAGAACATTTTTTTTCATCATAAATCATCCTGAGAATAAATCCAACAATTTCAACACCTCAGAATTCTGATATCGGTTACGCTTTTTGAGTCTATCCGATAACAAGGTATTTTGTTCCGGGGCAGGTAACTCTGTTACTAAAGATAGAAATTTGTCGTCCCCTTAAATTTAAGGTCCTACACCATTGTTGATTTATGATACCAAGTATCGAAATAATACAATGGCTGCAGAATACCGAAGCAACAAAGGGGTGGAATTTACCATATTAAAATTGAAGTCCAAAGACAAAGCCAAAACGAGGACACAGAAAACAATGACGTTAGACAGATTCAATGCATAGCAATAAAATTACAACATCCAAAACAAAGGCACTCACATTGGGAACTTCAATGAAACTGAAAGTGCCATCAGGTGCTCTGGAAGGGTAAGCATGTCCTGTTCTGTTAACAACACCGGTCACACGGTCAGTGAGTTATATATATTTTTGAGAGATCTGTTGGGTAGCTGATTGGTTAATATCATTTACCAACCCTGAGGCTCAATCAATTTAAAGCCTTGGCACGTGTTACTTCTCTTACCCTCAAATAATACCAAAGTTAAATTTTGAAAAGCTTAAATTTGTAATCAAACATGGACAAGGACAGATCGGTTCCACAAACTTTACTGACGGAGACAAAACTAAAACTCTGACAAGACAACACAAAAGAACTCAAGAACTGACAGTGTGAACTCTCACTAAAAAGAGAGAATTCGACAAAAATATTGTTAATAAAAAATTCGAACATTTTGATTACGTCAGTCTCAGTGTACTTCTATTTAACCGTGGTTCTTAACAAAATATGTTTTGTCTTTCCCTACTACTAAATACGTGTATCTGAGTTCTCCATTTTTAGTGCAAACATTGATGTGTTAAATCTGCAATTACTGTTTTCAGTTTATCGTGTGACAGGGGGTCTAAAGAGTAGAAAAGTCAAAAACTTGAATGCTGTGGCAATGGGTAAGACTGGTTAAGGATACCAGTTCAAGGAGATCTTGGGAATTTTTAAGAATCCACATTTGATTCACGCCGCTTGTGGAGTAAGCTTTATCACAGTAATTTTTCAGGTCATCTCTGACTGCGGTCAACAAAGAGGAGCTGTCGTGAGGAGCTGCAAAAGAGGTTTAGTAATGCATTTGAAAGACCCGGCAATCATGTTTGTTTGGATTCTTATGAAGTTTTGGTACACAGTGGATAAAGGGGAGTTGATTGTGTTCATCATTGGCTTTTGTGCCAAATGATGCTAAAACTGAAGTGTGATTTTTTTTTACAATCTCGTCCCTCGATATTGTAGTAGTTGTATAAGTATGGTTTCCAGATGAACTGTCGATGCCCATCGCCTTCACAAACAGTATGTTGTTAGGAGCTTGGTCTGCAGGGACCATGACGTTCATGGAGGTTGGTCAGAGTTCTTACTACAAGGGGATCTTCAAATATTCGGGATTTCTGGGTTTCATTGGTGTTTTTAAGCGCCAGATGCGATTTACAATTAACGACTTTATGGACCTGATCCAGTCGGACAATGTCTCAACGTCCTCTTTCAATTTCTTTGTCAACTTCCTAGCATGGTCTTCAACTGCATCCATCAAAATCTTTAAGTTGTACTTCCAGTTGATGTGCTGGGGACCTTTTGACAACATATTTCGTAGTTTGAGATTGTCTACGATATCTAGGTCACCAGTTATAACGTGTCCAGCCGGACTATAATTGGTTGGGGAAGAGGAGCAAGCTCAATCAGGTGGTCTGGTTTTAAAGGAGCAAGCTCAATCAGGTGGTCTGGTTTTAAAGTCATCAATTTGGAAGTCACGCAATACCCGTTTGTCTTTGAAAATGGAAGTTGCAATTGGTTTAGTGTAGGAATATGAGATAAGTGAACCTGATTGATCATTAAAATAATGTGAAATGTTTGATGTCACTGTTTTGCTGTGTAAATGTTAGCAAGATTTATAGCGTCCAAGCCTTTAATGGCGAATTGAATTTTGATAAATATCCGGTTATCAGGTTTGTTGGCGGATGTGATGACATGCTTTAACAGTCGGTGGTTAGATGTATCCAAAACAATCGCTGTTAATTTGTATTTTGGGGAATGGCTATCTGTTACGGATGTTTTGTAGAAGGAATGGAGTTTTGAAAGTGGCAAGGAATACAATTTGGTACGAATGTGATATAGGAATGGTCATCAACGGAAGAAGACCATTCTAGTAAAATATGTCTTGCAGACTTGGGACAGTATAGTGCCTATGTCCATGACTACGTGGCCTGCGTTAGCTTCCATTCAATGTATTCATCACATTCACCGAACTGCATTCTGCACTTCACAGATTTCCTACACTTTTTATATTATCATTGCAACCGTAGGGTATTGCGGTCCCCAATTGTCTGATCCAGTACTCCTCTCATTGTAAACGGTAAGGTGTACTAAATGTAGGGTTATTTGTTTTATGATATACATGTACTACTCAACTAAAGAAACGATACATATATTTTTTCACAAATATTTTACTTTCTAGCAGAAAACTATGACTTGTAGACAACATGTATTTTTTGCATGTAAAAATTAACATTATGCTCAAAAAATGCTTCTTACAATTTCTGAATTATCTCCGGTCATGGTCAAGGTCATTATCCGGAATTTCTGTTTGCAGACGTAAATACTGAGTATTTCAACATTTTCGTTTTAACACACCATCATATTTTCGAACCGGTTGACTTGAAATGTCTATTGCTACGTCGGCAATGAATAATTCAAGCCCATTTTCCGTTTTCAATTACCGTTCTCATTAGTGTAAAACTCATGTTAGGCGATCTTGACGTTGCGACGTCTGACGGGACCTGCTGTCACGTGATTTATCATTTGATGCGCAAGTTTGCTTAAGGTTAATCAATAGTGTCTAGTTTGTTCTCATTTTCACATAACAATGAATTGCGAGGGCAAAAATCAAGATCGAAGCTCTGACCGCGCCAAGTCATGTCCGCGTTAATTTTGTATTGAACGGGGCATCGAAATGAGACATTGTCTTCCAATTTTTATGATGGCAAATTGTTAACCTGATGAAGTGTCCTAATTTTTGACATCAAGCAATTGAAATCATCCATCAATTGGCGGCAAATCATCGGGCGAAAAACTAACATTCCGGATTTTTGTTGTATCCGTTCCGGAGTTGATTTAAAAATGGAATAAACATATTTTTTTGTTTTGTTTTGGTATTGAATACATTAAGACACTAAAATAAAAACTTTAAATTGCGAAATATTAAAATATTAACAAAATTAACTGTGTATCATTTCTTTTGTTGAGTAGTATATATTTTCTCGATAATCCTGACTTTCATGTTTGCAATGGAGTGGTCACGTTCGTTCAAATGTGCGTAAACATGTCAGGTCTTGTTGTCCTTGACCTCGTATCTATGTCCGCACATACTTTTGTTTCCCCTACATATATTAGTCCACAAAGAGAGCACTCTTAGCCGTAGATGAGAATCTTTGAGGAACAATTCATATCGTCGTATGATCTTTTACAAATAGTTTTGTTGATGAAGTTCTATTGAAATTTGTGTCTGTGATAAGTATGTTTCATGTTTTACATTTTTTTACCCGTCATGATGAAATTGTGCCTTGCGGGTGCTGATCAGGAAAATTTAAAATGTTATGTACTATAACTGAACAAGGTTTAATATGTCGCATAGTATTTCTGCAAAAGTTGCGGCAGAAGAAAAAGAGAATTGAAAAGATCCGAAGAATTACAATAAGGTCTTTCACTGTGGTGAAAAGACATTAATAATTAATAGACCAAAGCTGAAAGAGGACAATTTCATAAAAGGGTCAGATTTTATGAAAAAGACAGACATTACGAAAAAAATTTCCAAATTATCCGATTTCAAACAAATGTCAAAAAATGACAGGAAACTATAACATTGGATTACCGAAGGAAAAAATCGACAAAGTTATTATGTGAATTAAAATTTAGAAAACGGATTCTTGAATTGAATTCGTTCAAAACTATGGAATATCTTCTCTGTGCAAAGTTCCGTCCTTAGCTGATTTTGGCTTTTTATTTGTATCTTATTTGTTATTCATATTTTTGTCTTCCGAATCTTTTTATTTGACCTGCAATGAAAACACATACGCGTAGGAAATGGTCATCTACAAAACAACAGTAAATATACAGTAAATTCAGTAGTAGTGTTTTTTTATTTACAAATTGACTTGTTGAGTTGAAGGGAAAAAAATCTGCAGAATGTCTGCAGAATGACTACACAATTAAAAGGCTACTTGGAGCTGATAGTTACATAATCTATAAGAGATCTTTAGCAAAGACTTAAAAGTCCAAATATGTGAAGTAGAGGTAATACAGAACAAAAGTATCAAAATCTAAGTCAAAGTAAGTGAGAACCGAACTGCCAGTCTTAAACGAACAATCCAAGGACAATGACAAGGTCGGAAAAAGAAAGAAACAAAGCCAAAACATGAGCACGGCACAGAAAAGACACGTAGAAAAAAGAACAACACGGACCCAATAAAAAAAACCATGGGCGAGATCATAATATGTTTAGTTGAGTTGATATAGAGAACAAATTTATCAAGCTTTATTGGAGAAGGTCAGACAGAGGTAATTTGGGATCAAATTAATTAAGATAACGTTAAAAAGGTCAATTAGAAGTGATTGAGAACAAATTCATCAAAGCTTAAGTCACACAGGTCATGGAACAGCTGCTACAAGACAATTTAAGACAATTGTTTGTTTGTTCTCTGTCAGTTTTTCAACATCTTTGATGTTCTGGTCTTCCAAAATTTTAGATTTTATCTGCAATGAAGAGACATAAATTGTCGAAGTGCGCATATGCAGACACAAAATTCACAGTAACTTCGGTATTTTGTTATTTGTTACCACTGGGTTAATGCCTCTGCTGGTGGACTGTTAGTCATCGAGGGTATTCACCAGTCCAGTAGTCAGTACTTCGTTGCTGAGCCGAAAGTCGATTCTATTTGGAACCTTAAAACATCTAAATTTTGGTAAATTTTGTTGAAAACTAAGGAGCATCTCCCTGATGCAAATCTCTGTCCTCAGCTGATTTTGGCTTTACGTTTAGATCATATTGGTCTTTTGTTCTCTATCAGTGTTTTAACATCTTTGAGGTTATGGTCTTCCAAACGTTTACATTTATCTGCACTGAAGAGACATAAATTGTCGAAATGCGCAAAAGCAGAATAAAAAATCAAGAGTAAATTCGGTACTTTGTTATTTGTCACCACTGGGTCGATGCCTCTGCTGGTGGGCTGTTAAGTCTCCGAGGGTATTCGCCAGCCCATTGGTCAGTACTTCGGTGCTGATCCGAAAGCCGATTCTATTTGGAACCTTAAAATATCTACATTTTTGTAAATTTTGTTGAAAACTAAGGAGTATCATCATGATACAAAGCACTGTCCTTAGCTGATGGTGGCTTTACATTTAGATCATATTCGTTTTTTTTAACATCTTTGAGGTTATGATCTTCCAATAATGAACCTTCCTATGATTTTTTCACTGAAGAAGACATAAGTTGTCGAAATGCGCATATGCAGAAACAAACGTCACAGTAACTTCGATATTTAGTTACTCGATCAAAACTTATATCAAGACAGCTCTGGAAGAGGTGTTAGAAAATTTAATTTCCCATTGGGATTGAGCCAAAGCTAAAATTTGTACTATATAGACTGCATTTTTCTTTGAGTATCTTAATAAGAAGTCTATTTCAAATTTTAAACAATCTATTTTTTTTTATTTTTATATGTAATCATTTATATGTTATTTTGATGTAATTATCTTCTAAGATTAAACCCATACATACACAGGACATGGTATAGGCATATTATAATTCTTTTAAAAAAATTAACAGAGCTCTATTTAGTCGACTTAAATGGTCTCCTAGGCAACCAAATATAGCAATTGGCGAATAAATACAAAAACAGGTCGCCAATTGGGCCACCATATTTTTACATGTTGGCGACTTGAAAAAAAAGTCGGAATTTTAGCCTTTCTGATATTCATTTGTTTTCTTCCATATTTCTTTAACGTTTGAAACTTAAGAGAAACAATGTTATGCGTCTTTCAGACTATGTTTCTGGAGTGAAGTCAGCATTATTTCTCAAATACTCAAGCTATCGGCTTTTTGAAATTATACTTCAGGAAGTCATGCAACCGATTAATTGATTAATAAGTTTTATGTCGAGTGATCAAAACATGTATTTCAGTTATATCAGGACGACAAGCAGTAAATAAGAAGTAAAATTATATTGAAATAAAGGTGGAAGGAATAAACGGGGAGGCAACAAGTTTTGATTGCCAATGGAAAAGGGGAAATAATGGGTAGGGGCAGGAAATTTAGCCTACTGGCCCAGTGACTCTGCTCTCCAAAGAGAGGTCAGACTGAGGCATTCCGTATTATGACTTGAATACCCTGAATAGACATGGCATTCTCCTGCAGATAGAGCCCCTGGAAACAGATTTGGGTGCCTAATCATGCAATGGAAATAAAGGTATCAAGGAACAGATTTGATGAACACAACAATTAATACGCAGACAAGTTTTCAACAGTTCTGTCCATTAACTAGACGGTCAGCATCAATTTGATTTTCATTAGTTTTAACTGCCTTGTCATTGATCATGGCTTATTTATCAATCGTGTTGTGCTATCATCATTCTTATCATCTGAACTCTTTGATTTGAAGAAGACGGACAGCTCGAGTTGTTTAGACATCATACTGAATGCACGGGACATCACCCACAAAAAGTCTTGACGACGCTTTATATTAGTACTTTCGACCTTTCAAATGCCGAAAATATCTGTGGCGACCAAAAATTACTGCCTGGCCACCAATTTTTTGACAATGGTGGCCAACTGGCGACCTGAAATAAAAATCTACTTTGAGGCCTGCATTAAGGATGGTAACTCCTCAAGTTTATTATATCAAGGATTTAAAATTATTATTATTATTTATTAGAATGGAATAAAAAAGATAACAGGAAACACCTACAATGGCCGAAAAACATAGCCACATGCCAGAAATTAAATAGGAAGTAGAGTATGGATCATACATCATTTGAGGCAAAAAATATTGATAGGTCAGTGTGGCCGTTTTTGAGATTAAAACACCTGATCATGAAATTTTGGCGGGAAATCGAACATCTCTAGACTTTTCTTTCACCTTGCATTAAGGCTATCAACCTTTGAAATGCGATGAAGTAATATCAAGAATTTCATCAAATTTTGTCGGAAGTCTGTTGAAAATGTATACTATCATATTTTGAAAAAAAGTGAAGGTCAGTGTGCAAAATTTTCTAATGCATCATAATGGATAAAATAAATGAATTCCGAAAGTCAGAGACAGTTTCGAAAACCTTAGGAATGACCATCCTTATAA
The DNA here is from genome assembly GCA_002080025.1 of Modiolus philippinarum. Lineage (NCBI taxonomy): Eukaryota > Metazoa > Mollusca > Bivalvia > Mytilida > Modiolidae > Modiolus > Modiolus philippinarum. The sequence continues at coordinate 67,966 of MJUU01007551.1, forward strand.
TATCCGCTGTCTTTTTTACATTTCACTCTAATATGCACTCTGATTTATTTCAGGAATACTCTAATTTCAGCAAGATGAAAATACGAATTGCTTGTTATCTCCACTTTAACAAAACGAACAGCTATCGGTGGATCTAATCTATATGGAATGGATTCAAGTGCTATACCAGGTCCTTTGAAGATACCAATAACAGTCATATTGTTTTCAGTGAGTCCAACGGAAGTTCTCGCATCTTTTAGTCTATCTATAAAAAGAGATAAAAGAATGTACAGTTGGAATTTTTTCTAAGAAGGACTGATTGACTTCGTTATTCAAGGCCAATTTTTAAAGTATGTATTTACTCTGTTTATATTATAATAATACCGTTAAAGTATTTCGGGTCTAACGTTGTCCACTACGGATCAAACATTTGTTGTATAAAATAATTTCACATCTTGTCACTTTTTTATCTAAAAGCTGCTCGGTGTTTCGTACAAATACCTTTAAAATTGAAAAGCCCAAGAAAGTAACCCCCGTTGGTAATATAGACAACATAGGATTTTATCCCCACATGCATTTACTCCATATTCCTTTATTTGTTCATTTATGGAATAGTTTGTCTCAACTGCAGTGTAGAACCCGTAAAAAAGATTTTCCGTGCATGAGGTGTACGTTCTTTTTATAATGTCAGTATAATTAGAGGATATATAAACTAAAAATTGGAACGTTGCCAAAACAACAAGGAACATCATTTTGATATCAATTTGGAGGAATATAACACAACACAACGGTCTTCTGAAGAAAATTGGCAGTCCCTGACAATGAGTGCCTCTAACTTTGTTATTAGTAAACATACAATGACAATTGAGGAATCAAATGAAAGGAAAATCATTTCATTGACTCTTAATGATCAGCTCAATAGTATTCCTTATAAGTATCAATGTCTAAGTTTCCACATTTGGCCAAAAATTTAAGTTTTTGAGGTAGCATTTTTAAAACAAACATTTTTTTTACATCTTTAAAGGTAGCTGAATTCCGTTTACTGAATTCTGAATGATCCATTTAAATACAACAAAACCATGTCTCAGATTTTTGATATAGGATCTGGTTTGAAACTAAATGACATTTAAATTTTAACTCGAGGAAACTTTACCTTTCAAAAATTCATAGACGATAGGAGAGTTGACTTAATTTATTAGTTCTGGAGAAGTTATGAATTTTAACTCGATTATCTGAACAAAAATATTATATTTATTAATCGATATAAGTTTATTTGTATACAACTCAATATAATTACCAGTGCTTTTATTTTTTAGTGTTTCCATATTTGACACTGACATCATTTGAAAGCCTTTAGACAATTTCATAGGCAACAGTTATACGAGGGTTGTCCGTAAAGTTCGTGGAAAGGATAAGTAAAAAGACAACGTTTTATATATTTATATTTTGCCTATTCGATAACCTTCAGCTTGTTTGAATTTCGGTATATGAAAAATTATCAAATTTGCATGTAAAATTGCAAAGAGCCACACCATAGTGTGCAATTCGAATATAACATGTCAAACGAAGTGTCTAAAATTTATTATAAAGGTCAGGTAATAGTGAAATGAAACTGACATTGAAATGTTTATATTATGTTCAATATCAAAATTGTCAAATTTCAACTGCTAAAGATTAAAATGACAAAATTTGCAGAGGTTTAAATGTCTTAAAGCAAAATCCGAAATTGAAGAAAACCTGACATTTCTTTATAACGTTGAGAAGTGACGTTAAGTCTAATTCCCTTCAGACATCTGGAAACACTCTCTAATACAAACATATTTCCAAATTATTTAGAAAAGGGATGGTAAAGTGTGTTTGGCATATATATTCAAGTGGTACAGAAATTTTTGGACATAATAACCGTTTTAAAGGATGGAAAAAAAGTGGTATAACTTGCCATCTTTCATAAATCTAAAAGCTGTATACATTTTGTAAGTTCAAGGGTGTTACTGAACATGATTTCCAACTATCAGTCAATTAAGTTTTAAATTTGTTAAAAATTGAGAACTTTTCCGCACAAAAGATCTTATCAAATGCCCTTAATATTTAAAGACGAGAACCTGCAAAAATTCCAAATTTGGTGAGTTCCGAGTTCCTGAAATATTTACCTCCAAGATAAGGACGTCAGTCAACGTCAACTTTTTACATATTTGTTCTCCGGATGTATAACATTAGCCTGTTATGCTTCGACAAAAATAATTTCAAGTGCTTCGATTTCGATGATATTTTACATACTTATGTAGTAAAACACAATGAAAATATTTGTTTCATATACATTCCTAATATTTAGCCATTTCTATTTAGATTGTCAACGAAGTTAACGGATAACCTTCTTATTTGTGATGGTACATGTATGAATTTGCGTTTTTGCAAAATCGCATCGTATAGAAGTTTTTACAACGTTAAATATTCACATCGAATAATAATCCAATATAGCTCAATTCAAATTTAGTCGTTTTGCTTTACTTAGAGGTTAACCTAACAAATAAACAAGTAACACTGCCTTAAGTCTATTGCGTTTCATAATTGCACCAGTGTTACGTTGTAGGTTTTGGCAATCACATCTGGAGCAAGATAATTATTTTCTGATTATATATAAATGTGTGTTTGATTTGTTGGCGAGAGCAACACTTTAATTGTGTATTTATAAAATGACCAGCAACAAATTTCGAAAGTAGGAAATATATGACCACTTCGGATAGAAGCAATTGCAACTCTGAACTAATATACAGTGACCAAAAGACCGAACGTTCCATAAGAATATCGGGAGAAGGAGCAGAAGGTGCACAGAATTCCGGAGAAATGGCAATCAAAGAGAAATAGAAAATGAAAAACTTAAAATCTAATAACAATTTAACTTAACAATTAATGTGACCACTCCCTAAACTGAAACACTAAGACTTACTGATATTGGAAGCTGTTCGTTTTACAGTGACATGTGAGTGGTTATTCATTTTTATGACTCATTGATATCGAACCCAGTTCGTTTTAGTGACAAATGAGTGGTTATTCATTCTTATGACTTATTGATATTGAATGAAGTTAGATTTAGAGTGACATGTGAGTGGTTATTCATTTTTATGTATTTACTGCCATCATATCAAAGCTCATGGGCTGTGAAATTTATAAAAAAAAAAGATAATACCCGTCTTACTAATAATTATCTAGTTTTTCTCTAATGTCTGACAAATTTAACCAACGTCTATAGTCTCTAGTGAGAGAATAACTCGCATAGAATTTCCCATCAAACCATTGGGAACATAATCCTCGGTGTTTTACATTATGTCATTAGAGAAACATTTTCTACAACTGAAACATGTTTATTATGAAGTTTCCCACATCTTGTTAAACAAATTTTCAAATGTTTAAAAACTCGGCAAGCCTCGTTTTCAAACATTTGCAAAATTTATTTAACTCGATGTGAAAAATTTCATAATCAACTTGGCTCTCTTTGTACAAACTATATTTTCTGATTTCTATCCAGCTTTGCATTTTCTGAACGATGTGGAAACATGTATTCTCCTCTTTAGAGAGGAGAACAAGTTTAATGAAATTTATCGCTTTTGTTTTGACCACAATCCTCGATATTTTGTGTCCAGTGATTAGACAGTTTTAACACTCTAAAAACTTTAATTATGAAATTTCCCACATCTTTTTTAAATAAATTTTTAAATGTTTAAAAGCTTGGGAAGCCATGCTTACTAACATTTTCAACATTTCCTTAACTCGATATGAGAAGAAATTAAATAATTGGCTAGTTCTCGTTATGGAAACTACATCTATACATACTAGAGGTGTCATCCGCACGATTTATTATCTGCACCATAGAAACAATAAAATTATATTCCAGATCTACTCTCCAGTATTTCTTCTGTGGAGTTTGTTTAGTAGTGAAAAAACTAGTAACGTCTCCGTCATTACCTAATAACGCATATTTCTTTTGATCTGATTGTGACTCTTGCTTCGCAGGCTTGAACAAAGCAACATTGAAATCTGAAAAAAAAAACCAAAAACAAAAAGACATATTATAATTTTGTAATTTGTCAACAGTTGTATTGTGTAAGCGCAAAATCCGATGAATATTTTCAGAACTAGGCATGTCGTGAATTTGTTTTTATAAAGTTGATCGTGCCTTTCAAAAATCTCAAACAGAATCTCAGACAGCGTTTTTTTTTTTTTTTCATTTTAAGATATTTTGTGATGCTTTACCTATATGTTCCAAAAAATAATCATAATATTTATCACACAGTCTGTATGTAACCTTATATGGTATACACACGGTCAGTAAATTTTATATTAGGCGAAAGCGTTACTCGATTCCCAATATTGAATTTACTGACCGCGTATATACCATATTAACATGTGTAATGTTTATATCCTACCCATAGTGAATTAAACATATAAAAATTTGTGGAAACCGGAATAAAAGAACTAATGTTTACTTGGTTATGTCGTGTAATGGCTACAACTGAGGGCTTCAACTGACTGCATATTTTCCACGACCACCCCATATGGAATATCGTTTGACCAATCAGCGTTTCTGCTTACTGTTTTTATGAAAAAAAAAAATCAGACAGATTTTTTCTTATTCTCTTATATTTAAGAGAGATACCTTTGATCTTTGTGTTGAAAGGAAAAAAAACCTATACGTCTCTGTTTTAAGGGATGATATATTTTATAAAGTAATTTTTTAAGGGGAGAGAGCTATTCCTCAGCAAACTTAATAAAATATGACGTTTGAAAACATGTCATTTATTATGACGTCACAACAAAAAGTCAAAAACCAAGTCAATTCAACAGCCAACTTGTGCTTAGCGATATGCAACGTGTATTAGTGCTGATCTCCTACCTACAGAAGCACATAATTCACATATGACCTTATACATATGCTGTGTAATCAAATATTATGTAGTAAAACAATGGGTCAATCATTGATTGATTATTTAGAGTTTATCGTCCAGTGACCAATATTTCAGCTATATCAGAACGAGAACAAGTTAATCAATTCAAATGTAAGTATAAGAAGAAAGAACAAAAGTTGGAAGAAACAACCGGGGCAACGAGTTGTGATTGCCACTGGGTAAAGGAGAGAAAAGGGTAGTGGCAGGAAATTTTTTTTTTTATACGACACCTTATGCGTCTGCTGTTAAATATAGAAGAGAGCTCTATACTGCATCGAGCGTGGCGTTTCTCAAAACAATTTGGCTAAAATGTTTCGCGGTCAGTCTTTCTGTATTTTGACCTCACTCCCCAGCATTGACAGGGCACTAAAGTATCAACCAACTGGGGATGCGCCTGGCAGTTTTGAAGCTTCATTCAGGTGCCGGGATGTGTCAAATGTTCAGGTTAGTGGTTTGACATGCAGCACAATGAAGTTTTATTGTAAAATTAACAATAAATGGGAAATACAATGATACCTTATTACACAGACATTGTTGTAATTTGAACGTAACGCTTCAAATATAACTGAGGCAACGAGTTTTGACTGTTTCTGAAAAAGCTAGGGGTAGGTCATTAAACAGTTATGGCCGGCTGTTAAACAATAATATGACCTCTTGATTAGGAATTTTAACTATTTAAAATGAATTAAAACAACAATGGCCCTATGTTGACGTTAAACATCTACGCGTTTGTTCTACTCTTGACGACTTCAATGAACGTAACCTTACTATCACTTCAAAACTTTTGCAGCAAGGTTACAGATTTCATAAATTGTTAAATACATTTAAAAAGTTTTCACGAACATTTGATATCTAAATATAATGTCACTCGCAAACAGCTTATTACTAAGGGCATTTCCCATCAACGATGTTACGGAAATGATGTTAAAAAATGCCAGAAACTGATTAAAAATCATGAAAAACTGGGGCGTAACTTACATTCTTTACGCAATAGGGGATATCGACAGGATATTCTTCATGTGTCCGTTAAATTAGCTTTGGGATCCATTGAGCTAGCCGGCAGTTTAGCGGCGAGCACTCCTGGACCAATCTTTCAAAATTACGTTTTGTTCCCCCATTTTTCTTTTCAAGATTGTGGTCATGAAGTTAGTAGTCTACCTGTATGGGTTTTATTCGTATGTTTATTATAAGGAAACAGGACAGAGAAAGGGGAGGTTTGGGTACCCATAAACCGGTTTAACCCTGTTTTTCTAGTGCCGGTACCAAGTCCGGCTGTCCCGAGTTCCTATCGTTGTTCACGTTTGTCTTTTGTATTTTTATTGTTGGTTTTTTCTTGTGCAGTTCCTATTTACTTTTTGGCATGTGGCTATGTTTTTCGGCCATTGTAGGTGTTTCCTGTTATCTTTTTTATTCTATTTGTCAACCCGAGGAAGGTTGTTTCCCGATATTTTTTTTTATCTTATATTAAAATGTTAAAAAAAGATAAAAGAAAATGATTCATATATTATTCTAATAAATCCCGGAATTTAAATATCACCTTTTTAACATGCTTCTTGTCTTTTCTGTCCATATTAGCTATACAAAGTCCCAATTTTGTGACGAATATTTAAACCTTATCCTCACCGTGATAATGATTTTATGGCATTAAGATATTCGCTTCAAATTATTTAAAAACAAAAACATCTAACAGTAATACATGTATGCACATACCACTAACAGAAGTGATATCCATTTTTAAATATGGATCCATACTGGCGAACAATCTTTTGTTTTTATCAGCACTGAAGAGAAAAAAGTTGTCAAAATGACCATCTATAGAATCAATTCAATGTTAATAAGGTTTTTTGTTTTGCTGTTTTAGGTGCATCATTTGTATTTTATCAGACACTATTTGGCATACCGTTAAATGTGATGTTGACACTCCAGCAAGCGATAGTCGCCACGAAATAAATTAATTATATGCATATTATGATTTTCAATCACCAATCGACAGGAAACTTAACCATACCATATAATGATTTAATTTTTTGTAGTTTTGGAGACAAATAAATGCATTTTACTTTCACCATTATCAATAAATGAAAAATGTAGAAACAGCTGAAAACGCTTACATGTCTAAAATTAAAGATTAGCCGGTGTTAATGGGTCGGGACTTAGAATTTTTTTTTAATTTAATATTTTTTATTGAAATCTGTACATTTGTTAGTTGAATACATAATATACCGGTACCTTATCCCCTCCTCGTTACATGTTAGTATCATAAAGTATAAATAGATGTCAGTACTTGTTAGTATACATCAAAACTTTATGAACCAAGATTCATTGTAAAAATCATGTTTTGTTTTGGGTCGTTTTAACCTGGATATGGGATGTTGTCTCCTGGACATTTACCCCATTTCCTTTCTTTTTCATACATATTGGACATACAAGAATAGCTAATAGATACAAAAATTGTACCTATTTACAAAATTATATCTCTCAATATAATTTACAAATATACAGATTAACATAATTTTTTTTTTTTGCAAAAATGAACATTTCTGAAAAAAAAGAAAAAGAAAAAAAAATGCTATCAGAGAGAAGAAAAGAAACGAAAATAATAATATATATATATATATATATATGAAAGTAATTAAGCAGAATAACTAAAAGCAGAATAAGCAATTCAAAGTAGGGACTTAGAATCTTATTAGCCAGTTAGTTGTATTAGCAGGGGAGGGATTTGTCAACTTTAATTATGGCGTTCTTTGCTTTGCAAAGTTAACAAAATATAATGAAGAAGACTAATTTTTTCCTTTAAAATACAGGTATATCAATAAAATCTTACTGATGTGTTTCAGATATTCGGTGCTTGAGCTCAGACTGTCAAGTTTTTTGTCCAACATTTGAAAAGTGGTCAGCCGCGACGAAAACTCTTTGTTCACCTCAAATAACTCAGCCACTGCCACTGTCAAGTCATTCACACGTTTTGCAAACCGTTCGTTTAACTCTTTTATCTTAGAAGTAATGATTACAGACTGAACAGCTGTTTCACTGGTAGCACCAAGCTTTTTCTGATCAAGTTGTTTATTGAGTTCCTGGATTTTTCTTGAAGCTGAACTTGCAAATTGTTGTTGTATGCGTCATTAGCTGTTACAATAGAAAAATATTATATTTATTTGGAAAATCCCAGATTAAAATCATTAGGGATGAACAAATAAAATCTGTAACGCAATGAAAACCTTTTAATTAAACACAATGATGTTTGCTTTTACAAAATACATCTAAGATTCTTTCAGGTGTTTCGACTGTGAATAAGAGAGGAAATGGTATGAAGTTTTTAATGTTGTCATATGCTAATTACTTATGTAAAAATGAAATTATTTTACTAATAAATGCGATTCTATTTTGAATTTTAAGCTCGTCCGATCCAAAGGGTAAGTTTAAGCAACTACAATTATTGGTGCCCAAAGGGTCAGTTTAAGCAACTTCAACTACTGGCGTCTGTAAACCTTTCGCAAACTAAACCAAACTTTACAGAAATGGAATATTTAAGGTTCTTTACAATGATTGCTCATTTCGTGCCGTCAAAAAACATGGCCGCGGAACACATGCTTAACACAGGACCTTATGTGTTAAACATATGTTTCTACAATGCCCAAAAGGGTCCTACAAATACTACTTGAACACGCATTCGGAACCGGTAGTAGGTGTTTATTTTCCTATAGGGCGCTATATTGATCGAATATAGGGCGCTATATTGATCGAATATAATGTCAATGTAAAGGATATATCATAACATTCGGGATAGGGAGGAAAGGAAAATGCAGCTTGTATACATCTAGTTATAGCCAGTTACAAGCCTAGTGAAATGCAGAGAAACCCTTTGCTCAGTTTAATGCAATAAAGAAGTAAAAATATCATGCTTGTGTCAAAGTCCAATAAATTAATCTCAACACCACCACAACCACTTGATCAGTGAAGCACATCTCAGTAAACGTCAAACTCCGGTTGTGCAAGCGGGCTCCCATTCTCCCCTTATGGGCCATTGGGTATCTTATTTTCATTCATTACATCATTCCGGTCAATATGTCGCAATACAGAGAATAAGTGTCTACTGCCAGTTGCGAAGGACTGGAATTTATGCTAAATTTCGAGCAACGATAAATCTATCCTTTTTGATGCCCATGGATGCGGGATCGTCAACAAACATTAATTTAAGTGTTCTTACAATCGCTGTCATCTGTTGCTCAATAAAACGAATCATGGAAGAAGCAAAATATATGAACAATTATTGAGCGCTCTTCGAGTCAATTGCTCGAAAACTTGCTATAATTAAAATAGTGAGATGTTGGCACTATAAACAGAATAGTCGGGATAACATTTTGAAAAATAAAATAAAAAAGATACAGGAAACACCTACAATGGCCGAAAAACATAGCCACATGCCACCAAGTAAATAGGAACTGCACAAGAAAAAACCCACAATAAAAATACAAAAGACAAACGTAAACAACGATAGGAACTCGGGACAGCCGCACTTGGTACCGGCACTAGTAAAAGCCAGCGGTAGGGTTACAAACAATAATATGCCAAAATTTGAAAGTATGATATGGTATCCATATGAGATATTCTCTCAAGTACAACATAAGTGAAATACATAGAAAGCATAATATTTCGCACGGGGAATCTTTCTATGGACTCTAAACTGCAAGGGAGACAAACTCCCGGACTCCAAACTGCAGGAGAGACAAACTCCTTTTTTTAAAATTTACAATGGAAGGATATAGAATAACTGAACGTAAAATAAAGTCTCTAGAAATAGATGGTAAAACTATGAAACTGAACAAAGCTTTTATTGTTTTCTTTACCTTGAAATCACCAACAACGTTCGTCCATCATCCGAATTATAATCAAACTTAGCCAAAAGGCTCCAGCAGATACGTACCTCATCCAACCTAGTTTTACATGAAAGCACATGCAACCCTAAAAGAAGCAAGAAACTATTACACGTTTACAAGCAACTTAATTACAATGATTCACTCAGGATCCCTTTCAATAAAGTGTTCACCAGCTCTGTATCTTATCGAAGATGGTCACCAGCGAAGAGCATAGTTTAACATTAGACCATATGGAAAAACATTCAAAGAGTAGAAAGTTCCTTCCTAAAACGTACCTGTCAGGTCCGTACCTTATCCGAGAAGGCCGCCAGTGGAGAGCAATCCAATAAGCTAATGGTATCTAGATGATGTTTTCAAAAAAGGTAATTAGCATGTCAGTACTCATCAAATTTAGTAGCAAGTGGGAAAATGTGGCTTTGTTTGAGACACAAAAAGATCTTCCCCATATAACATGTCCATTTAGAACTACGTTTAGTCAAAATGGTCCCTTCGAAAATAGTATAAATCTTGTGTGACTGGAACGAAACTTGATTTAAGTCTTTTGAATGTCTCCTTTAAACAGCCCGGCATGTCAATACTCGATCAAGGATGGCCAGCAGCTGGGTCAATTTTCGCTTTTATGAGCATCTTGTTTAGAGACGAAATAAGAATTGTATTCAAACTTATAAAAAATCAAAATATTAGCTCCATGTGAGACAAGTACATCGTTTTTAAACTAGTTTCGTTGCGAAATAAAAGACGCACTCATGGAGATAACAATGATCTTACTCGTGTAAGAAATATAAATATTTCTAAAATAATTAGAGGAAATGATGACAATTTCATGAGAGGGGCTAACCTACGTTGAACTATTTGAAAACAAAATACAAAAGGGTTCAATTACTAATGAGTAAATAGGACTAACTATCCAAGGGAACAAATAATGGCAGTGAATTACGGAAGGGTCAAACAATACTGTAATTGTACAAATAAAAGTCTAGAGAAATTACAAAGAAAATGGATCGATTGATTTTGCTGAAAGGAAAGAGTATTTCCCTCGTACAAATTTTGGCTTTTCATTTGGATCTTTTTTTTTTTTTTTTTGACTTTATGAGATTTGGGTCTTCCAAAAATGTTTTGATTCAATTTTCATTGAAGAGATACTGATTTTCGAAATGGCCATCTGCAAATTAAAATCTGCACAAATGTCAGTACGGTGATTTTCTACATATTTATAGGGCCTGTTAGTCTCGTCAGGTGACACCGAGAATTCACGATAAGTTTTAATTTGAAAACGTTTCCCGCCAAAACATGACGTTTGAACATTGAAGAGATAATAAAAACAAGTCTACAAATAAGTCTCAGATTGTACTAACGGTAAATCAGGCTAGATAGGATTGAAATTTAGAGATGCTTACTCGGTGTTTTTTTTTTCTTTTTCTTTTTTTTTGCGTCATCTTTATTTCTTTGCCTTCATATGTCTTTCTTGTGCAGTGCTTGTGATGTGCGATGTCAAACTTTCTTGGCCTTTCCGATGTTTCCATTGTCCTTCGATTATTCGTTTTAAGAAGGACGATTCGATTCCCAATGAGAGACTACATTTTTATTAGACACGAGTTTTAACAACTTGAAGTTATCAACATTCATGTCCAGTGAAGCTCAAATAAGCTCGAAAGATGGACATTTTCAAAAAGTAAACACTATATTTCATCAAACTGCTGGAAATAACAAATCATCAAATATTAACCGACTGTTATATGTTTGGTTGATCCGAGAAAGACAACAAAACAACAACAAATGAATCACTTACTTTTTAATCCATAAGCATCGGTGTGATGAAATACGTTTCTTTTAAGTAGTCTAGCAATATCTGTCAAGTCCATTGTACATTCATATGCCATCTTGTTAGATTTAAGTAATGGTGAATACCTCGGTATTGAGTCCTTTTTCATAAGGGAATCGACACCTGTTTTAAAATAGATTTTGAACTATTAGTTTAACAAAACCTTAATGTTGTTCGTTGAGTTTAAATATTTGAACATGCTTTACTCATAGCTCAGTTTATTAGTGTGTAAGAACACCGAAATAAATACTAACGTAAAAAGTAGTGATTCGTAAGTGTGCAGTCAAACATTTAAAATCGACAAGAAAATGAACACTTATAACATGAGAAAAGATGCAAGCAATATTAAAAATTGTATTTAGTCTTTGTGGGAAAACTGTCAGCAAATAAAGAAATCATTCATAAGATTATCTACCCACGGTTTTGCAAAGAAAAACGTTATGAATGGATAAAATGGGCCTCCTGAGCTCCATTTGAATGACATATATTTCCAAAATCTGTTTTTTTCCATCTGATTAGCCACTGGATATTTTCAAGAAAGAATATGATCGTTTGAAATTGTCTCTATCAGAACCTGATGCGATGTATTCCATCTTGCATATTATAAATATTGGTGAAATATCCTCGTCCTGATATAGCTGCAAACGGAATATTTATTTTTTCACCCTATTGTTTTTGTAATTGATGCATAAGTTCATCAATAAAAGTGTGAGTTTACATGGTATAGAAAAAATGAAAGGATATGGAGTGAATTTAAATGTATTTTTATGTATCTCATTTCATGTTCACAGTATTTAATAGATGTGTAAATACAGTGAAATTAAACTTTCTAATTATCAAAATGCAAGAATAAAGAGTACACGTTTGCTAATTTTAGCTGACCTTTTCCTTTACTCGTACGACGCCAAGTTTTTACAAGGGCTTATTCAAAGAAAACAAAAACATTTAGCCCAGTCCTTTAATTTCAGCCTCCGCTACATAGGCGATGTACTTTCTCTTAATAATCCTAAATTTAAGGAGTATTTACATCAGATCTATCCAAATGAGCTTGAAATTAAAGAAACAACTGAAGCACCTACTTCAGCTTCGTACCTAGATCTTTTATTGTATATTCACGAAGATGGACGTTTGAAATCTAAGCTATATGACAAGCGTGATGATTTTAATTTCCCAATTGTAAACTTTCCCTTTCTTAGCAGCAATATACCTACCTCTCCAGCCTATGGCGTGTACATTTCATAGTTGATTCTTTACTGTCGAGCGTGTAGTTTGCACAGTGATTTTTTAACATAGCAAAAACACTGTCCGAAAAGCTGCTTAGTCAGGGCTTTGTTCAACCTATGTTAATTTCATCCCTCAAGAAATTATGTGGCCGTCACCATAACATCATTGAAAGATATGACGTGTCAGTACCCCAAATGAAAGTGGACATTTTCAGCTAGATTCACGTCTTCCAGGATTAGACTACCGACTTTGACATTTTTCCGGATTGAATCACTCACAGTGGGATGGGTGCTGTTAACAGAGCAGGACATGCTTACCCTTCCGGAGCACCTGATGTCACTTTCAGTTTCACTGGAGTTCACACTGAGTGCCTTTGTTTTGAATGTTGTAATTTCTGTTTCTGTGCTTAGTATTTTCTAACGTCATTGTTTTTGTGTCTAACGTCATTGTTTTCTATGTTCTCGTTTTTGCCGTGTCTTTGGACTTCGATTTTTGTAAACTTCACTCCTTTGTTCCTTCGGTATTCTACAATTGATTTAAAAATATATCAAAAGTAATATTTTAAAGCGTGCATATAGTCGTATTCAGCCTATATCCCGAACCAAGAACGAATCAGAGTGTGCATATAGTGCATATACTATAATCGTTTCCACCCTAAATCCTGAAACAAGAATGGGCCATTGTTTTAAGATTCTAGCTGAATTCTGTAAAGTCTTTTTAAGTATTGTTTTAAAGGAAGGGGTCAGATAAGATTTAAATTTAAACAGGTTTTGACACTTTATTTTTTTTTCAAAACTCAAAAGAACTACATGAAACCTGAATTCACTAGTTTTCAGTGTTTTAACGGCCAAATATGTATAATAAATAATACATATCGTTGTAAAAGTTTCCAAATTTGCTGACCAAGACAAAATATGACATTCTTCCTCAAGACAGGCCATACTATTCTCTGGATTTAGGGCTAGTTTAAGTTTCCAAAATTATAACTCATAGTGATACACAAGTGTCCGAAAATTAATTTTTAGGACAACCCAAATTACTGGTGTTGTTCTAAAATTTAACTACATAAAACTTACATCCGACGTAGATTCCAAATTGCGAGGAAAAATCTTACCTTTCTCATCTTGTCTATTCCGATAAAAAGAAACTATATGGTTGTTATATATGCACACAACGGTTGTAGTTTAAAAAAATGAAATGCTGAATGAGAATTTTTTTTTTTTCAAAATGAATCGTTTTTAAATAATGTTAAGACGTACAAGGATTATATATGAAAATTTATTCCAGATTTGACAGGCAATAAAAAAGTACACAAAGATCTACAATTTTATTAAAAATTAAAATAAAATATTGAGCAACAATTCATGGTTATACTCCCTTTTTTATGTTTCAAATGTGAGATCACTTTATGTTGAAATTAATTATTTAAAATGAGATAGAACAACGTGAAATGGAATGTTTAAAAGAAGACTTTTAACATTAAAGTGCTATACAAGTTATACTTAAATGACGTCTCTTAAACACTTTGTGGTCAAACCCGTGGTACAATCGCTATATATTCACGGCTGTTCCAATATTCATCACACGTAAACATGCATTGGAAACGAAATCAATTGTGCCTATAAATATTTATACTTTCAGTTTGGTATTGTTAATCAGTTTTCAAGTCCAAATAAAAATATTTGATTAAAAAAAATCCTAATTTTTTTTTCAGTTCTCGTAGTATGTTCAATTGGCTGAACAGTGATTATGTACTTTTACCTAATAGTCCCTCACTTCAAAAAATTCCTTATTTGCGCTATTACAATCGAAATAATTCCTGGAAGCTTCAATATATACTGATTTTATCATGGGTTGGCCTTTTATGGCAAATATTTTACCATGAGCGACAGCGTGTAAAATATTTGCCATAGAGGGCCAACCCGTGGTTAAATCAGTATATATTGAAGCTCCCAGGCATTATTTCTTAATTATTTGTTTTTAGTAAATTTCATTTTTGAATTTACATGTACGTACTCAGTAAAAATTTTGTTATTATGAATGACTGAATTCCGAAGTTGCCAAAATATGTTGAATCAAAAAGCTTTGAGAAAACTTGTATTTTACTACAATTACAATGGCATTAATAGTTCTATAAGTGCATTGACCTTTGGGTTTTATTCGTATATTTTTATTCTCTATCGAAACGGGACAAGTAAAGAGGAGGTTTTTGGAGTTAGAATACTCGTGGCTGAAAAATGATTTATCGGATGAAATAGCCTATATTGTAAAACTTGGTAAAACAAACTGATCTATTGAATCTGTACCATTTATGATGTAAAACGCCATGCCAAACGAAGCACAAATAAATTGAGACTATGTTCAGTAATTTTGTAACAGAGCATAATTTGCCCTTCTCATTTTCTGACCATTTTACAAAACTACTACCAAAATTGTGACTGGATAGCTAGATGCATCTTAGTTATGCTGTGGTCGAATGTCCATGGAATATAAAAAAGGCTGTATCGCCATATCTTGGAAACTCAATATTTTTCGATCATGTGTGATGAAAGTAGTGACCGAGGCTCAGACAAATGTTTTGTTAACCTTGTTCAAACATTTAGTAATGAAATTTTGGTCTTTAGAACATTCTTCCTTGATATGGCAATTGTAAATCAAGCAAATGCAGATAATCTTTGGGACAAGCTTACCCTTCCGGAGCATCTGATGTCACTCCCGGTTTTCATGGGAGTTCACACTGTGAGTGCCTTAGTTCTTAATGTTATCTTTTTATTTCCCAGGCATTGTAGCTGTCTCACGTCCTGTTTTGTCTTTGTTTTATCTGTTACCGTTTTTGCCATGTCTTTGGACTTCGATTTTTGTACTCATCGTTTTCCTTGTTCCTTGGATATTCTACTACCGTTGTTTCAAGGCAATAAAAGATTGATTTTTCATTTCAATGCAATAAAAATATTATTTTCACTGATAAAAACAGCAAGTTTATGGTATGATTTGCATACATGTATTTGATACTAAGATGTAAGATATAATGAGATGATAAAACAACCAAAACTATACAATATTCTTACAAATATAACAAGAATGCTACGAGTAGCTATGTCCCCCGCTGCTGTAGTAAAGATGATCAAGTTCCATAACTCATGTAAAATTTTGCGAATCAAAATTGCGGCAGGATATGATCAACTGCATTAGGAGGCAAACAGCCAAGCATAATTTAAGCAAAATCCCTGAATTGGATTTTTAGGAGATGTGTCCATAAAGTCTTCCCATGTTGTAGTATGCATTTATTAAGTCGATAAAGTCCCATAACCCCCGTAAAATTTGTCGAATCAAAACGGCGGCATACTATGATCAAGAACAGATGGTGGCAAATGTTCAAACAAAATTTTAGCATAATCCGTTCAGTGGTTTACGAGGAGTTGGGCCCACAAAGTGTTCCTAAGCTGTAGCATACTTTAAGTTGATAAGGTCCCATAATTCCTGTAAAATTGTCAAATCCAAATATGCGGCATGATATGAATAACTACAGTTGGTGACAAACAATCACACAAAATTTCAGCAAAATCTGTCCAGTGATGTCATAGGAGTTGCGCCCAAAAAAAACGTGACACACGGACACACGGACGCAGCCCATTACTATGGTCCTGTGTCGCGTCGCGGCGGAGACAATAAATCGTTATGATCTAGTACATATGGAGACTACTAATCCTGGAAAATTTGAAGGAAATCTGAGAAGTGGTTTTTGAAGAGTTGCGTCCACAAGATCTGTCATTGTATAACATTGTAAAAAGTCCAATAACCTCTACAATATTTGACGAATCAAAATGGCGATGCGATATGATCTAGTACATATGGTGACTTACAATTCTGTAAAATTAGAATGAATTCGGACTAGCAGTTTCTGAGGAGTTGCGTCCACAAGATTTGCCATTGTATATCAATGTAGAAATAATCAAAGTTCCATAACTCCCACAAAATTTTATGATCCAAAATGGCGATGCGATATGATCTAGTACTAATGGTGTCTAACAATCCTGTAAAATTTGAATGAATTCTGACCAGCAGTTTCTGATGAGTTGCGTCCACAAGACTTGCCATTGTATAACAATGTGGAAATAATCAAAGTCACATAACTCCCACAAAATTTGACGAATCAAAATGGCGATACAATATGATGTAGTATTAATGGTGACTAACAATCCTGTAAAATTTGAATGATTTATAACCAGCGGTTTCTGAGTAGTTGCGTCCACAAAAAAACGTGACCCACGGACATACGGACTCACGGACACACGGACGCAGACCATTACTATGTCCCTCCGTCGCGTTGCGTTGGGGGACAATTATGATATACATTCTTAACTCATTCTCTTGGTTTCTAAGTATTTCTTGGAAAAATACTTTTTGTCAGCGACAATTGCAGCGTTGTGAAAGGGAGAAAAAAATCAGTCCTGTAAAGAATTGAAGCTGCTCAACTACTCATTATCAGCATTGGCCGTGTGTGCCATTTTTCAAATCTTTTGTTGCCAAGCACGTGTTAAGGCAATACCAATTCCAGTTGATGGTACTCGCGCCAAAAAAAGGGTTGGTCAAAAATTTTAGACCCAATGTAACAATTGTGGATCAATTAAGACAAACATTTTCGCCATTACATGTTAAGATCTATATATTGTGGTTTATGATGTATGTAATACAATAATAAGGTCAAAGTTCCAAGTGACCAATGACCTTTGACCTTGACATTTTTAGATACATCACATATCACATAAGCTGAACGGAAAAGGTCCTAGGCCTCTATTTAATCCCGTTTTTTGAAAAAGAAACGTACTTAAAGATGTGACAAAATGTTCAAAGGGCCTAACTCGTAAACGGTCAACCGTAGAGTTTATGTCAAAAAGTAACTGTTACTTTTTGACATAAACTCTACGATTGCCGTTTACGAGTTATGCCCTTTGAACATTTTGTCACATCTTTAAGTACGGTCCGTCATGACATTTTTGCCATTACACTAAATCAGCTATCTTTTACAGTTTCTTAGATAATCTAATAAAAGGTTAAGGGTCAAAATTTAAAGTGACCAATGGCGATTGTCATTTTGATGATTTGAGTACCCTAATGCACATCTTGGGATGGAGATTTACCATCCTGGTCATGATTTTGTCATTTGTCTTTGTCGCTGTTTGGTTTATTGTGTCTGTTGTTCATGTTGTTATGTCATTGGTACTGGTAATTTATGAAATTGCTACATTATTTGATTTTTTTTTGGTTTGTTTTTTGTTTTTGTTTG
Source organism: Modiolus philippinarum (assembly GCA_002080025.1). Classification (NCBI taxonomy): domain Eukaryota; kingdom Metazoa; phylum Mollusca; class Bivalvia; order Mytilida; family Modiolidae; genus Modiolus; species Modiolus philippinarum. Next base: position 86,101 of record MJUU01007551.1, read on the forward strand.
TGTGTTTGTTTTTTTTTTTGCAATCTTTTTGTCAATATAAATTAATTATAGCCTTTGTATTTGTCGATACGATGTTTTATCGACCGACAGCGAAGGTAGATATGCATTCCTTGGTCGAAATATCATCGTGTTGACCTAATACAAAGGCTTCAATTGTTATCTTCATTTTAATAACAAATTACTGAAGAAAATGATGCAAATTAATCAATGAAAAACACCAGTGCCATTTCTGTATTCATATTTAGTCAGTGATCTTTTTGACTATCCTAATTTCTAACTTAAATTTTCATTTAGATGTATTTAACTATTGTCTTAGAATATTCCTACATTTATATTTTTTTTCCTCACTAATCCATTTTTGCCTGCATTACTGAAGGGAATTAAACAGGAAGTTGAAGCAAACGAGCAATTCCTTGAGAAGAATACTTCTGACTACCATTAATCTATCACATACATTAAATTAATAAAATCTACATTTTGCTATAGGATACCTTAATCAAACTCCTAGATTTTACATTTGTTCTGGTGAAAAATAAAAGAAAAATGGAAAAACTTTTTGACTAAATTGGTTACAGGAAAATGAAATAATATTTGTTATCACATTAATGATAAAACAAGTATATAAAAGTTTAACGCATGTAATTAAGTGGCGGTTTTATGCTTAAAATTCCGGATTTTTGCCCTTTCCGTCCTTTTTCTCAATTTCAAAGTAAGTCTACCTTCATTGCTCACACCAAAATGTGAACATAATTGCTTGTTAAAATTTAAATCGATCATTATCGGTTTAAATTGGACAATGCAACCTCCAAAAAAGAAACAGGAAAGCTACAAAGAGAATCATGGCAGCACTGAATAGTGGAAATTTGAGGAACAATTAAAAAGCAAGAAGAATCAAATTACGTCATCAAGCTGGTGCTGAAGGACATCCAAGGTAATATCATGGCAATGGAAAATCAAGCTCTATTGGTGAACCAGCGGTTTCAACTAATTCAACTGGGAATTTATCCACCCTTAACAGGACTCCTGAATCTTCAGTTTCATCTACAAGTGTCGGAAATATTGAGCCGGTTAACCATTTAGTCACATCGACTTCAACACAGGCTAGCCCCAGCGGTCAATTCATTCCGACTTCAATTAACAGTGTACATGGTGCAGATATTCCAGCCACTAATACTAAGCTTGTTTCCACTGCAAATGTCCAGCTTGTTTAGTCTCCATTTGAAGCTACTGTATCACAATCCGACTCCAGTGGCCAATTTGTGCCGGCAACAAGCAACAACGTAGTTCCAGCTAAGTGGCAGTGCTCAGTTTCATTCAACTGCAAGTGGAAGTGCTCAGTTTGTTTAGCCTCCTAGTGCTTTGGTTCCACAGCAGAATTCAGGCATAGCTTTACTAGCAGGTACGGATAATAATTCAGAAAATGAAAACTGTTTTGTTAAATCCGGGGGCATCTTTACAAGAAAACCATTTCCCGGAAGATTTGGAAGCATTTTTTTATCCTTTTTCTGTTCATTTGCCAATGAAAATTAAAGAACAAAATTGGAGGGGCCTTCATACAGTTTTGAGTGTCTTGCTAAATCTCCAAGAGACTTAACTAATGACTCTTTTTTGGACGGGGAATTTGTTTTGAAAGGGGGGTACTTACAGTGGTTAATTAGACCAGAAGAAATTCATAATATATTCATGTATGGACATCTGCGTTCCGAATTTACATGAGTATTTTTCTTGAAAAATTGCCTCAGTTCACGTTCATAATTTACAAGAGTATTTTGACTGAAAAATTGCCTCTAAGACCACAACAATATTTGAAATACATGCAAAATTTGAGATTAGTCGAGTCTAAAAGCAGTGGTTGGGTGGCCTACGATGAGCAGTACGGGCTCAAGAAGCCACGCTACCCGGCAACATCTTGCGGTCTCATTGTCCAGGAACCCCAACAAAGCCCTTTTACTGGTACGTCGAAGCCCTCTTCCATAACAAAGTCATAAGTCGTCAACACTACAGGTAGTAACAGTTCGAGTTCTTTTTGTTTCGGGGGAAGCACTCAAAGGCGTGAGCGCAAATGTTTGCGTTTCAAAAGAAGTGCCTGTACTTTCGGAAACCAGTGTAAATTCGAGCATAAATGCACTAAACGTAACGGAACACAACAAGCTTATAACTTGCAATATCACTTGCAATATCTAAATTTTACAACTTTCTGTTGAATACTAAGAAGTACCCGGCACCTGTATTGGTTTTCAGGGGTTCCGGCTACAGAGCTGATGGGTGCGTCCCCAGGTGGTGAATAGGGGACCGCCCTGTCTACGCGGGGTAGTCAGGTCATAATACGGACAGCCTGACCGCGAACCATTGTAGCCAAACTGTGAGAAGAAACGCCGCGCTCAATGCAGTATAAAGACCCCTTCTATATTTTTCTAAAGAGAGCAGACGCACTGGGTGTCGTATAGAAGGCTAAATTTCCTGCCCCTACCCATTTCTCCCATTTTCCAGTGGCAGTCAAAAGTCGTTCCCAGGTTGTCCCTTTCACCTTTATTTCTTTCTTCTGTTACTTTCAATATTTTGAATTCATAAACTTGTTCTCGTCCTGATATAGCTGGAATATTGCTCATTGGACGTTAAACTCTAACTTATCAATCAATCAATCAATACTAAGAAGTATCTCCCCCATGCATAGCCCTGCCCTTTGCTGATTTTTTTGCTTTTCTATTTAGATCGATTTGGTTATTTGTTCTCGATCAGCTTTTAGACATACATGAAGAAGTATTTCTTCTTAGCATTTTAAGTAAGAAATAATATTCTGAAACAGTATACACTTATTGAATACATAAAATACATACATATATTATGTTATTTACATATTGAATATAAGTGCGAATATTTTTCATGTATTGGGACATTGAATTCTGACGTTAGAAGAACTGCTTATTTTTTTTTAAATAGAGTTGTCATGTTATTGCACACGGATACTTTGTACTGATGGTGTTTGTACAGATGGGCCTAAATAGCTTAAAGTTAATAAAGAATTTAACTATTGACTCGGATATTGTACTGTAATAACTATGGAGCTCTTTGTCGATTACGATTTAATAAATCCCTGAGTTCTCATAACGTTGTAATAACAAAATACCTACCAAGTTATTGTAAATTTACCTTCCACAACTTATGTCTCTTCAGTATATATAGAATCAAATCAATGGAAATCTAGAAATTAAATCTTGTTTTGTAGCAAAAATCGAAAAAGGAATAATGGACGGAACAAAAAATTCTTAACAATAAAAGTACAGAAAAAATCGTTATACTGTTTTGTTCGTGTACATGTAATTCTTAATCTTTAAAATAGACCTTTTGCATCGAATGTGTATACGGAAAAGTTTACGTATAAACGTAAATGTATATATATTAAGACCATTTTAGGTATTTTGGTCCCGTAAATCATACACAGTATATTTTTTTTATAGCGGAATCATTTTTACTTCATTTCAAATACTAAGACTTACAAGAAATCAAATCCACGGTTTAAGTACTTTGTTTACTGACGGACGGTGTTGTGGGTAGAAGAACTAGGTGAATGATTGTCATGAGTGTTTGGAATAAAAGAAGCATAAATGAAAAAAAGCAGCCATTTAATATCAAAATAGGTTGTTTTTTTCAGGGATAAGTACATAAATACACTAGCAGAGATGGTCATTTCGTTTATGTCATCCTTATAAAAGCGGGAGTACGTCTTTCCATTTGCAACTCGTGCCTTTCAACTAGACAAGTGCCTTCTGAAGTAGAAATCTTTTAAATTGTTTTCTGCGACAAGAGCTTTTGCCCGATACATACATTTGAGACAGTTTAATTAACGAGTTTATCTCCTACCTTTTTCCTTTCTGTCCCCTAAAAATAGTACATTTAAACATAAAAGTCTAAATAAAGACATGTCGCCGCATGAAGCACACTATTTTTAATCAAATATAACCAATCTTTGCTTATTTTCCTGAATTCCATGACTGGGAAGTGTTTGATTTAAAGCTTTAGAAAGTGAGCCTTCAATCTAACATGGTAGGCATCTTGAAAGCTTGCGAATATTTTTCAATAACACCATTCAAATTGATTGACCTATCTTTTTACAAATGCTTGAAATCAAAAAGTTCAATGGTCTTTTGAAATTGAAGGCTGTTGTTAATAAAGTATATAGTGATCAGTCAAAACATAAACTCGTGACAAGTACGCAAGCTGGATATACTAGATACACGCCTCATGCTTTACATATGCTAATGTTGGCTGAAGGCTGAACCTACAAAATACCGTTTGAACAGACTGCGCATTAATTACTTCCAAAATTCATATGTTTTTACTATAGGAAAACAGCAGAGAAAAAGGGGGGTTGGATGACAAAAACTGACTTTTCTTGGGTGCTGCAAAACCAAATGCAGCTTTTCAGAATTGCCTTCTGCCTTTAATTAAGTTTTTTTCTTTTTCGTTTTCATTCATTTTTTGGGGG
>MJUU01007551.1:97042-107402 GCA_002080025.1 Modiolus philippinarum
CGCAAAAATTGCGGTGGGGTTAAACTCGTTTTCTTGGATCCAAACCCTCCCCTATGTGTGGTGAATGGCTAAAAAATAAATACACAAAAAGACCCGCAGTAAAAATCAAACTAGAAAAAAGTCCAACTTATCAAGACGAGTACCCTTACAATGAAGTACATAAAATATGAAGACAATACATAAAGGTACTGTCCGGACAAATGCTCGCAGTTACTGACAGCTAGCTAAGGACATAATTTCCGTTGACTATGATATCAAGCCTTCTTACATATGAAATTTCAATTGAAATACTTCTAAATAGATTTGGTATAACAACATCATCAATTATTAAAGAAGAACATGATATTGTGCAATGCCAAATACTGCCAATATGAAAAATTNTTTAAATTTAGTTATGGTGTAAAGCATTTAGGAGATGATCAATATTTTTGCCAACAAAAACCAGAAGTAAATATTTAACAACAATGCTGTATTCATATCCTTTATGAATAAGTTTGTTGAACGGATTAATAAGTTTGGAATGACAATTTTTGAATTAATGCGCTTTGTAAATGTTATTTCCATAGAAGTTTGGATGTGAAATGCCTGATTTCTTCTAAACAATTAGTCAAAGATACCATGGACCTGCACTATAAAAATTTACATGGCCTTTGAAATGGACTCAGGGGCAAAGGTCAGTTTTAAAAATGGATTTTGACCTTGACCTTATTATCATCTTACCTCAGAAACCGTAATAAATAGCTGATGATGTAATTTGCAAATATATTTAGAATGTCAAAACCTGCATTTAACACCTCTTCAGATGAATCCCCCATTGACCTATTGCCTTTAATGTATTTCTGAAATTAAAAGTATTGTTTTACCTTTTAACTTTTACAGATAGTATAGTAAACATATCAGTGACCTTAAATTTAAGTCCAACAAAAAGGGTCATCAAGGCTTCTGGTCAAGGTTATAGCCAAATGTTTGTCTTTTTATAGTAAAAACGTCTAAACAATGAGAGATACATGTAGGTGATCACATGTATTGGGGAAAATTCGCGTTTCATCTAGGTCTACATTTGTACATCAAATCCATAATAATTGAACAATTGGTTTGGGACCTATGACCCAGAAACCGTTTTTCTAAGCCCGATTTTTGGATGTTCTGCTTATACCAGAAAAACCATTAAAGATACAAAGACATTTTTCATAAAAAATTTTCAGTACAACATGACCAATTAAATGGGTTGAAGGTCCACGGCCAAGGTCCCTCGCAACAAAGTTATTTTTATTAAAGTTTATAAGAACCATATACAAACTTTTGTCATATTGTAAGGAGGGAATAAATGACATTGGCTAGCGGAAGTGACTTTCGTCTCCTTAGCAATAAGGAAATTCGAAAAGGTCCTTTGTAGCCATGAATTGAAAAACTAAAAAAATAGAAACTATTGTTTACGTAATATTTTTGATCCAGAATGAATATAAAATGAAACTCGAAACATATTATCGACACGAAAACTAGTGACTGACCTTGTTTACTGAACAATTCACCTTTTTTAATTTTGTATGGAATAGGTATTTCAGATCAGCTTGAATTGTTTAGATATACTTTGATGAAACTGATGCATGCTGAACTTATCTCTTGCAATTTCTATACCTTTCCTATTGTAGCTGGATAGATTTAGTCTTCTACGAGTGCCTTTAAAAACAATTTCAGATAAAAAGATACTAATTTCAACACTGCCTTCTGTGTTTCTTATTATTGCTTTATACAATCCAAAGTGACTTTTATGTAAACACATTACAGAAGTACTCAGCATATACAGTGTAAAGGTATCCGCTTTCTGAATGATATTCCAGATACCCATTTTAGCCCCTCTTGATTGCGACCATGATGCCATAGGTTTCGGAAAGCACTGGACCTCTAAAGATATGTTAAACGCACTTCCAGTTCTAGCTGTAATGTTGAAGACTGTTTGTCCATTTTGTAGTCGAGGTATACCTGCAAAAAAAGTAATTTAAGCTACAGAAATGAAATTCGATGAGGGGATAATGATTAAGGGGTATCAGACCAAGTTTTAAGAGAGGATTAGGGCTAATATTTTTGCAAATAGATCATATTTTCATACTAATTGGTCATTTTTAAAATGCACAATGATGTATCCACTACCAATTAAGTTTTCATTAATTGAAGACATATAAGTAGCTAATGAAAAACATGAAAAAGCTGGAGAGAATCGTTTCCTGCCGAAAATTTGACGCTTATATATAAAAAAAATCTTACATGGATTTTCAATTTTTGTTCTTGTGTTTTCATTTTCTGATATTTTGTACCAAATATGTGACTTCAATTTCAGAACACAGTTGATAATAAAACTGATCTTTTTATAATGTAAACAGTGTATTTATACTATTGTAAGTAGTATAACGGGTTACCTCAGAACACTTTTGGCGAGGAGCCCCATAGTGCATTCTTTGTAAAATATTTTCATTTACCCTCATTTTTCCTTAAAATATGCAGATTAGTTCAGGAGGGAATTTTTGTGCTTATATAGAGGGCGCTGTAATCGTTATTGACGAGGTGCTAAGTGTGTCATTGACCTTTGGCCTGATCCCCTAGGTGTTGTCATTGGTTTTGCCTACTGGTATCGTCTTTATCCCAGCTTTGACCTCGCTTTTACCCTAACCGTAATCTATTTTTACTACATCTTAACCATTGTCTCTAGAATCCAGTGGCTGAATCCTTTTGTTATAGTGTTTCTTTGGCCTTGTCTTGAGTGCCTCGCCTTTATCTTTGACTTCACTAGTCCATAGTGTTGTCGCTGGTTTTGCCTAATGGTCTCGTCTTTATCCCAGCTTTGACCTGGCTTTCACCCTAACCCTTATCTATTTTTTACTACACCTTAACCATTGTCTCTAAAATCCAGTGACTGAACCTTTTTGTTATAGTGTTGACTTTGACCTTTGGCCTCGTCCTGAGTGATTTGCCTTTGGCTTCGTCTTCACCAGTCCATGTGTAGTCACTGGTCTCGCCCTACAACTACCCAAGGTACTTCTAGGTCTCGCTTTCTACTTTACCTTTTGCTTTGGTTTCGCCCTACTTCTGTCCATGTCCACTGATCTCGTCTTTATTCTAACCCTAACCTTTAACCTTACACTGACACTTACCTTACATCCTTGTACTAACCCTAATTTTTGTGTTGTGAGATCAGTAATGTTGTATTTGTTCACGACTAACCCTAACCATTCTTTTTGCAGTATTTTCTTCTTTACCTCCATAATTACTTTCTATTTTTCAAAATTATTGGAGTTATCTCCCTTTGATCCAACTCTAACCTTAGTTGCTATGACAACTCTTTATTTTTTCTTTGTTTGTTTGTTTTATTATTTTGATTTGGTTTTTTTTATCTTTGTTTTTTTCTGTTTTTTGTTTTTATTCTTTTTTCATTATTATTATATTTATTTACTATATTATTTTGATTCTTTTATTATTTTTATTATTCAATTATAGTTTCATTTTCTTTATTTAATTTATTCATATTCTTATTTATGTATTTATTTATATTATTTATTATTCTTGTTCATTTATTTATTTATTTTATTCGTCATTTTTATTATTTTATCTACTTTTTTAATTCATTTTCTTATTTATTGTTTATTATTTATTTATTTTTAATTAACTTTTTATGGTCATTATTATTTTCTATATTTTTATTTTTACTACCATTTTATTATATTTATTTATTTCATTTATTATTTTTATCATTATTTTATTATTTTTTTTTTACTTTTTATTTTTATTTTATTTATTACTGATATTAGTGTTTTGCTTATTTCATTCTATCTTTTATTTTTTTTTATTGTTATATTATATTATCACTATCCAATTATTTATTCATTTATTATAATTTTTATTGTCAATATTTATTTTATTTACTAATTTTATTATTGTTTTCATTATCTATTATCTAATTTATTTATATTTTTAATTAATGAATTATTTTTTTTTTATTATTATTTGATTTTATTTGATTTTTAATCTAAGTATTTCTTTTTTATTATCTTATTTTATTTACTTATTCTTGAATGTCATTGTTTTCCTAAACATTAAAACCCCACTAATTTATTAGAATTGTTCATTTACCTAGTCTCCTTACCCTAACTTTTAACCTTCACTTTTGCAAGGGCTATACTTGTTAGATATATTATAATGTGATTATATGCGAGATCGTACTAAGGTCATTCTGCGTTTATCCAGGCTTGTGACTGGCTATCCAATGGGATAGGCCGCATTACCCTCCTTCCATCCCATTTGTTTTTAATCGCTTTTATTTTGTTAACATAGAACGTAATATTAGTAAGTAGATATATTGTCCATTTGGTATTGAATCTCTGATGTCTTATAATATCAAGGAGATCCTGTAGGATCAATGAGCTGGTGAACATCCTCTGTATTTTAAATTAGGTTTCCTGTATATTCTGCGATTCGAATACTTGGTCAGTATTCTAGGTACAACTGCATGTCGAGTGTCACGATATTCAGGTAAGACGTCTGCTTTGGTATGACTCTCGTTGGTTGTCGGTGTTGTAAGTATTTTATCATCGCTTTCAGGTTGAGTTGTAGTTGGTTGATCCCCTTTTCCAGATTGTAATATGTTGGATGTGTTCATCAACAAAAGCTTCGTAGGTTTGGCTCCTGGTCTTTCGTCTTTAGCACGGTGACGTTTTAGTCGGGAGTTATCGTTAAAATATCGACCACAAACATCACATCTTAAGTTGTAATCATGGGAAGCCTCATGCCTTCTTTTGTTGTCTTCTCGGTCGAACTTCTTTTCACACTTGGAACAGCTGTATTTTTGTTTTTTTCTCTGAGTGGCTCTTTGCGTGTCGTTGTAAATTCCACTTTTCTGTGTACTTCTTTGGGCATTTGTCACAAGCGAACATTTTAACTTCTAACCAAAACTGGTCAACTGATTGGAAGTCTAGACACTTAAGATTTCGGTTCATTGCACTTGTATATAGTCTAAAACTATATGTCTCGATGGTTGTGATTGGTGGTTCACTTTTGTAAGACGGTTTCTGATTGGTTGATTTTCCTGCAATCTGAGTGGTCAATCTATTGTAAATGAAGGCTTTTGATTGGTTGAAATCCCTGCAATTTGATTGGTCCACATTATGTACAGCTTCAATCCATTTTTTGTTTCAAAAATGGTGACTTACTAAATGTTTAAATCAAAAGCACTACGAAACGTAAAATATAAACATAATATTAATATCAAAACACATATATCGAAACGTTAACTATGACTATGAATGAAACAAAAATATGTAAGCATATGAACTTTATCTGAAAGAATGATATGAAACACAAACTATGAAAACCAATAGATACTGACGACCAAATGAACTAAATATAAACAGAAACGTTAATATATCAATATTAAATGATACAAACTATGAAAACTAATTGATATTACAGACAATTTGAACAATATATTCAAGCATTAATAGTAAAAGACCAACATGAAATGATACAACATACTTCTAAATCACTTAGTCACACTGTCAAGTTGATATCTGTTACCTTTAAGAAGTCTCGTTCAGTACGAGATTTGACGTTATTTCATTTTATCTCGATGTTTTGTTGCGTTTGTGTACATAATTTATGTGTTTCGATGCACAAGTTCATATGAATATCGTTTAGTTATCAAGTTTTGTTGTATTTCTGTTCAGTTGCACGTTTCATAATGTATTTTAATGTAAAAGTTTACATTGGTTTTTAGTTTTATTGTATTTCTGTTCACATTTCATGTTTCAGTTTGTGTTTTCATGTTCAAGTTTACATTTATTTTCATCATTTCTGTTCATATTTCTTGTTGCATATCGTGTTTTCAAAGAATGTATCGCAATTTTGTTGTCTTTATTGGCCTTTTTAAGGCTTTTTGCTGCTGCTGCCACCACCACCACCACCATTATAGACTATTATCCCATCACCACCACCACCATAGACTATCATCCCACCACCACCACCCAGATACCTTTAAACCACCACCACCACCACCGCCATAGACTATTATCCCACCACCATTACCACCACCCAGATACCTTTAAACCACCACCACCACCACCCAGAAACCTCAAAATCACCACCACCCAAATACCTGAAAATCACCACCACCACCACCCGGATACATCAAAATTGCCATTTTTATCATTACAATACTATATTTTCCTTTTTTACTAACACAATACCATGAAATCACTATGGTTACTAAGTAAAAACTTTAAACTAATGTATCACTTAATGTTGATTTTATATCATTTATACTGGTATTTATTGTTCATGTTCAACATAACATTTCATGTTTACATATTTTGATGTGATTGTGTCATTCTTAACAAACATTTAATGGTTTATTTAAGTTTTGTTTCCATTAATGTTAATAAGTTTTCGCGTTTGTTGTATTTGTGTTCATATTTCACGTTTCATCTTACGTTTTCATGTCAAGTTTGCATTTATCTTTATAATTTGTTAGAATTATGTTCATATTTTACATTTCATATTGTGTTTTTGTGTTAAAGTCTTCATAGACATCGATATGTTTAATGTTTTGCGTCACCAAATCTTGATATTTAACGTTTTAGTTTGTATTTTCATGTACAAATTTGCATTTCTTTTCATAATTTGTTGTAATTATGTTCATTTTAACGTGTAATGTTGTGTTTTCATATAGAAGTTTAGATTTATTTTTCAACTTTGTTGCATGCATGTTCATATGTAACATATAACAAGTTTTCATGTAACAGTTCACATGAATATGGTTAAGGTATGATGTTTTGTTGTGTTAGTGTTCATGTTTAATGTATCTTGTTATGTTTTCATGTAATAGTTCACACATTTATTTTCATAATTTGTTGTGTTTGTGTTCATATTTTACATTTCATATTGTGTTTTGGTGTTCAACTTTGCATTTGTTGTTGTGTTTGTCTTCATACTTAACGTTGTATTTCGTATTTTGGTATAAACATTCACGTCAATATTTGTATGTTTGTTCAATTTTTCTGTTTTCAATGTTCAATCAGTTCGTATTTGGTGTTCACATATATATGTTGTATTATTTACTGTTGATCTTTTACTATTAACGCTTGAATATATTGTTCATATTGTTTGTAATATAAATTAGTTTTCATATTTTGTGTCGCATAATGTTTAATATTTGAACATTTCTACTTGTATTTGGTGTTCACACCAGTGTGTTCTCATATGTGGTGAATGAAAGGATATGGAGTAAATGCACATGAGACAAAGTCTCTACAAATACATGGTGAAAAACAAGCAAAGGAACAACGCTTTTATTGTTGTTCTTCATCTTGAAGTCACCATGAGGCATTCAACAATGAGCTTTGCTCATACCTCATAGTAAGTTCAAGACGGCCCCTAGCACCGGTTTAAGAGGAATTCTTTGCTAATTGTCGAGCAACGCTACATCCATGTCTTTCTTGGTCATGGGTGCGAGATTGTCAACAAACATGAACTAAACTGGCAAAGTGCTCTTACAATCACTGTCATCCTTTGCCCGACAAAGCACTAGTGCCTTAAGCTAGTGGACAACTACAACATATAGACAAACACAGGGCACTCATCAAGTCGAATGTAAGAAAACTTGGCGTTATAAAATAGTGAGATATGGGCACTTAAAACAGGTGGTCTGGATTACATTTCGAAAATTACAAAAATAATTGCCAAAATTTGAAAGTATCAATAGTATATCCATATGAGAAATTCTCTCACGCACAAGTACTCCATAACTGAAAAATATAGAGAGCATACATCTCTCGCACTGGGAATCGTTTTACAGACTCCACACTGCAGGAGAGACAAACTCCAGTCGTAAATGATGAATAAAAGGATATGGAGTAAATGCACATGAGACAAAGTCTCTACAAATACATGGTAAAAAACAAGCAAAGGAACAACGCTTTTATTGTTGTTCTTCATCTTGAAGTCACCATGAGGCCTTCAACAATGAGCTTTGCTCATACCTCATAGTAAGTTCAAGACGGCCCTAACACCGGTTTAAGCGGAATTCTTTGCTAATTGTCGAGCAACGCTACATTCATGTCATTCTTGGTCATGGGTGCGGGATCATATGGTTGATCTTTTAACATTAATGCTTGTATTTTTGTTCATATTTCATGTTGCATGTTGGGTTTTGATATTCAAGTTCTCATGAATGTGGTTAAGGTATATTGTTTTATATCATATGATCTTGATATTTTAAGTTTCGTCTTTTGTTTCTGTGTAAATATTCAATTCAATGACAATATGCTGTCATAATTTGTGTCAATTCATTGGAGATTCCACGTTATATCTTTAGTTTTCGTGTAACGTTTTCATTAATATCGATATGGTTTCATGTTTTGTATCACTTTATAGTCATAGTTAACGTTATGTGTCGTGTTTTTGTGTTACGTAACGTTGTGTTATGTCTTGTGTCGTTGAATAATTATGTTGCAGTGTTTCTGTTTATATTTTTGTTCACATCACTGTTAATGTTCATATGTTTTATATCACTTTATAGTCATACTTAACGTTAGGTGTATGATTTGGTGTTAATATTCGTATCAATGTTCATATGTTTACATATCTTGCGTCAGTTTATGTTGATGTTTCAATGTTTCTGTTCGTATTTGGTGTTTACATTCATATGTTGTATCATTTCATGTTGGTCTTTTACTATTAATGCTTGAATCTATTGTTCAAATTGTCTGTAATATCAATTAGTTTTCATAGTTTGTATCATTTAATATTGATATATTAACGTTTCTGTTTATATTTAGTTCATTTAGTCGCCAGTATCTATTGGTTTTTATAGTTTGTGTTTCATATCATTCTTTCAGATAAAGTTCATATGCTTACATATTTTTGTTTCATTCATAGTCATAGTTAACGTTTAGATTGTGTTTTGATATCAATATTATGTTTATATTTCACGTTTCGTAGTGTTTTTGATTTAAACATTTAGTAAGTCACCATTTTTGAAACAAAAAGTGGATTGAAGCTGTACATAATATGGACCAATCAAATTGCAGGGATTTCAACCATCAAAAGCCTCCATTTACAATAGATTGACCAATCAGATTGCAGGAAAATCAACTTATCAGAAACCGTCTTACAAAAGTGAACCGCCAATCACAACCATCGAGACATATAGTTTTAGACTATATACAAGTGCAATGAACCGAAATCTTCAGTCGCTAGACTTCCAATCAGTTGACCAGATTTGGTTAGAAGTTAAAATGTTCGCTTGTGACAAATGCCCAAAGAAGTACACAGAAAGGCGGAATTTACAACGACACGGAAAGAGCCACTCAGAGAAAAAACAAAAATACAGCTGTTCCAATTGTGAAAAGAAGTTCGACCGAGAAGACAACAAAAGAAGGCATGAGGCTTCCCATGATTACAACTTAAGATGTGATGTCTGTGGTCGATATTTTAACGATTACTTCCACCTAAAACGTCACCGTGCTATACATGAAAGACTATAGGAGCCAAACCTACGAAGCTTATGTTGATGAACACATCCAACATATTACAGTCTGGAAAAGGGGATCAACCAACTACAACTCAACCTGAAAGCGATGATAAAATACTTACAACACCGACAACCAACGAGAGTCATACCAAAGCAGACGTATTACCTGAATATTGTGACACTCGACATGCAGTTGTACCTAGAATACTGACCAAGTATTCGAATCGCAGAATATACAGGAAACCTCATAGAGGATCGTTTTGGAAAGCAGCAATCTCCCCAATGTATTAGAGTTAATATGGAAAGTCTTTGAACAACAAACGTCTTACTTTAAAATAAACTTTTTGTTTGGATTTATTTACGAGATGAACAAACAGATTAACTACGATATTTCTTTGCCAGTCGAAATAATGCCAGATTTTTTAAGTGCTCGTGCTAATTTAAAATACAGAGGATGATCACCAGCTCATTGATCCTACAAGATCTCCTTGATATTATAAGACATCAGAGATCCAATACCAAATGGACAATATATCTACTTACTAATATTACATTCTATGTTAACAAAATAAAAGCAATTAAAAACAAATGGGACGGAAGGAGGGTAATGCGGCCTATCCCATTGGATAGCCAGTCACAAGCCTGGATAAACGCAGAATGACCTTAGTACGATCTCGCATATAATCACATTGTAATATATCTAACAAGTATAGCCCTTGCAAAAGTGAAGGTTAAAAGTTAGGGTTAGGAGACTAGGTAAATGAACAATTCTAATAAATTAGTGGGGTTTTGATGTTTAGGAAAACAATGACATTCAAGAATAAGTAAATAACATAAAATAAT
>MJUU01007551.1:107969-135840 GCA_002080025.1 Modiolus philippinarum
TAAATAAATATAATAATAATGAAAAAAAAATAAAAACAAAAAACAGGAAAAAAAAACAAAGATAAAAAAAAATCAAATCAAAATAATAAAACAAACAAACAAAGAAAAAATATAGAGTTGTCATAGCAACTAAGGTTAAAGTTGGATCAAAGGGAGATAACTCCAATAATTTTGAAAAAAAGAAAGTAATTATGGAGGTAAAGAAGAAAATACTGCAAAAAGAATGGTTAGGGTTAGTCGTGAACAAATACAACATTATTGATCTAACAACACAAAAATTAGGGTAGCACAAGGATGTAAGGTAAGTGTAAGAGTAAGGTTAAAGGTTAGGGTTAGAATAAAGACGAGACCAGTGGACATGGACAGAAGTAGGGCGAAACCAAAGCAGAAGGTAAAGTAGAAGGCGAGACCTAGAAGTACCTTGGGTAGTTGTAGGGCGAGACAGTGACTACACATGGACTGGTGAGGTCGAAGCCAAAGGCAAATCACTCAGGACGAGGCCAAAGGTCAAAGGTCAACACTATAACAAAAAGGTTCAGTCACTGGATTCTAGAGACAATGGTTAAAGTGTAGTAAAAAATAGATAAGGGTTAAGGTAAAAGCCAGGTCAAAGCTGGGATAAAGACGAGACCAACAGGCAAAACCAGCGACAACACTATGGACTAGTGAAGTCAAAGATAAAGGCGAGGCACTCAAGACGAAGCCAAAGGTCAAAGGTCAATGAAACACTATAACAAAAGGGTTCAGTCACTGGATTCTAGAGACAATGGTTAAGATGTAGGGAAAATAAATTACGGTTAGGGTAAAAGCGAGGTCAAAACTGGGATAAAGACGAGACCAGTAGGCAAAACCGATGACAACACCTAGGGGATCAGGCCAAAGGTCAATGACACACTTAGCACCTCGTCAATAACGATTACAGTGCCCTCTATATAAGCACAAAAATTCCAACCAGAACTAATTTGCATTTTTAAGGAAAATTGGGGGAAAATGAAAATATTTTACAAAGAATGCACTATGGGGCTCCTCGCCAAAAGTGTTCTGAGGTAACCGGTTATACTACTATTGTATTGACGGTTTTTATTTCAAAGTTAGTTAGACGAAAAAAAAATAGATTACACAAATACATGTATATCACCACCAGGTAAAACACTTTAAAAGGGTATCAAAAAGAGATTCCATGTTTTTATTTCCTATTTTTGCACAAAGTCTGCTCCTGTTAAAAAAAGTCAGCTACCCTAAAACCTCCCCGTAATTACATCGACTTAAAAGAAAAAAAATTTTGAAATAACAATCCAACAATCTAAAGCTTCGGTATTCGTTCTCCATTTTTGCTGGTTCGGTATTCGTTTGCCGATGCATTAATTTTGTAAACTGCGTGTTATTTGAAAATCTTTCATATTCTTTCATTGTTTATTTATACCGAGTATACATTGAATAGGGTCTGTAAGTCTCGTTCAATTTTGAAACTTCCGGGCACATACTTTGTACCCGGAAGTTGCGTTTGTAACAAAAACATATGACGTTTCAAACAAATAAATTGGACGTCATAATCCTGCAACGTCATATTTTGGCGGGAAACGTTTTCAAATTACAATTTTATCGCGATTTCTCGGCGTCACATGACGAGACTTACAGACCCTATATAACTAGGTATCTAGTCCGGCTATGTTACTTGATAACTAAAAAAAGACATGGAAATTCGTATTTAGTACAAATTTGGACAATCTTACAAAGACAAAACAAATAAACAGAAATGAAAAAGAAAGTCGAAAACTGAAGCACTGGAGGTAGCGTCAAGTCCTCCGAATAGCTACATTATAAAACAAGCAATGGAAAAATGTTCTTTATATTAAAGTCACCAGAAGAGGCTTTCCGGGTTAAGTTGAGCGGAAAGCATTGCTGTATATCAAACAAGGCTACATCCATGTTTTTACTTAAGGATCGTCAACAAACATAAAATTAATTGACAAATTATGCTTATAATCGCTGTCATTCGTTGCACGACAGAAAGACTTATAAAGGACAATTAAGTTAGTTCGAGCCTAATAAAAATATCAGACAGATTTTTTTTATTTTAAGATATTTTGTAGTTCTTATCCCATGTGTTCAAAAAATAAAATAAAAATAATATGTCACCGATCATCTTTTCCTGTAATCAGGCTTTGAAAATCAGGCTAAATTCACTATTTTCAGCAATATTTACAAAGAATATATAGGGAACTGTCAGAACATGATTATTGTTTAGCTTTCATATGAAATAAACATCAGACCGTTTTTTTTTTATTTTTTGACATTTCAGAGGTATACATTTCAGCTATAAGCTGAGCTGATAAAATCTATATGTAACCGTTTGATTAAGAGGAATATTTTATATAGTTTACGAAACAGACAATATTTATGGTAAAAGGGAGATAATTCGCGGGAAAGTATATGTCAATCTATTATGACGTCACAATGAAAGGCCAAATAAGGAATATTCCGGCTTGAAAATCCAGTTAATTCCGCATCAGACTTGTGTTTCGCAAATGTGCCAATCCAATGCGCCGTGTATAAGTGTCGATCTACCTTATGTATAAACACAGGGTACTTATATTATAACAGGGCAATCAAATACCTTTATATAATAACTTGACTCATAAAGCAGAATTATATTCTATAAGAATTGGTGGTAATATACATGTAAACATAATAATAAACAAACAAAAAGGACATAATAAACATAAGTAATAAAATAAGGAATTATGCAGATACAAACAAACATGAATAGGGTCCATTTTCCTCAGTATAAAAAAGACTTTTTAATAAATGGCGCAACAAACTGCATATGATTCCGAGATGACATAACTCATAAAATTTGTTCTTTGTGTTTTGTATTCTGTATTTAAAAGATTATATAACTCATGATTATATAACTAACAGATTTTTCAAAAACGTATACATTGTTATGCCTCATTGACCATGTGATGGGTGCTGTTAACAGAGCAGGACATGCTTATCCTTCCGGAGCACCTGATGTTGCTCTCAGTTTCATGCGAGTTCATATCGAGAGTGTCTAGGTTTTGTGTTTCTTATTTCTGAGCTTTTTAGCTGTCTAACGTCATTGTTTTTCTGTGTTCTCGTTTTTGCCATGTCTTTGGACTTCATTCCTTTGTTCATTCAGTAATCTACCGCCGTTGTTTCATGTTATACCATACAATTAAATCTAACAAACCTCACTTACTTTTTACGGTCAGCATAAAATCATACCACACTGGATCAGTGTTATTTACAGATGTACATCTGTAGATCCCAGCATCACTCGTGACAAGTCTCTTGATGATAAAACTTGTTCCGTTGACTTCATATCTGTCCGACATGGCTGTATATTTTGTTGCATATATGATGGTACTGCCGACATTTGACCAATTAATTACAGACAGAAATGGACATTTAAGTACCACTTTTCCACCTTCCTTTTCAAAAACAGAGGCAGTTATACCATGAACTGCTGTCAACACTGCTGGAGGAAAAGGGATAAATAAATATCATTTGAAATGATAATTGATGGGACGATTCTGCAAAAGTATCGTAACGTGAAATTACGGGGGAACTAGCTGTTAGTTTGAAAAATGAAGAAATTCCTATAAGGATAAATGTTCTATTAATAAAGCAAATAATCAACAAATTTTACATATAACAAACGAAGTCACTGATCTTATGGTAATCCAATAATATAACATGTCTGAGTCAGTTACATACATACGGGGTCCGGACAATATTCATTCGAGTATAAATAAAAATAATTTTATAAATGACATTCAATAATTATGGTGGCATATATCTGCCTCTACTTATCACTTAATTAAGTCTACATATTTTGAGAAATATGTTAACATGCTACTTAATTAAGTCAACATAATTCTAAATTAAGTACACATAAGTTGATCATGAAAAAGGTGCAAAAATGTATTGTTTGAACATAATCTGCCATCCATTTGTCCATTTAATTACCATGCAAGTAGACATAACTTGATGATTAAGTCGACATAATTATCAGATTAAGTCGACATAATTTCTGATTAAGTTGACATAATTTTCTGATTAAGTCGACATAATTTCTGATTAAGTTGACATAATTTTCTGATTAAGTCGACATAATTCCTGATTAAGTCGACATAAATTTCTGATTAAGTCGACATAACTTCTGATTTAGTCTACATAATTTTCTGATTAAGTCAACATAAATATCCCAATAAGTTGCATAAGTCTGTGATTAAGTCGACATAACCATCTCATTAAGTCATCATAATCGTCTGATTAAGTCGACATAAATATCAAATAAAGTCGACATAATTAGGGCCCCGTCATGAAATGGCGGCGCCTATGGTAATCACTCTGACAGTTTTTGAGGAATATCGGAAAATGAGTTTTGGGGAAAAACTTTGTTTTTATATGAAAAAGTGCATATTATGAGAATTAGCTCGATGTCTTTCAATATATGAAGATCCAGGGATTTATATGATTTTGATACACAAGGCTGGACTTTACCAAAGGAAGCTCCCTATTGTTTTTGAGGAAAATCCGATTTCCATGAAATACCGCAAACAGGTGTTTGGGACATACAAGGGGGCGGGGCCTTTTCTGACTTTGTTAGTATTCTAGTTATCATTAGAACCCAACGTGAAAAAGACATTCAGATATCTTCACCTCTGAAACTGCTTTGCTAATTTGAACCAAACTTACTGGCAATAGTCCTTGGGTGTTCCCCTGAAAAAGTTGTGTCCGACTAGCCCGCGTCTCATCCAAGATGGATGCCAGCGGGGAACATAGTTAACATAGGACCCTATGGGAAAGCATTCAAAGATCTTCTCTTCTAAATTGAACCAAACATGGTCACAATAGTCCTTGGGTGGTCCCCTTAAAAACTGCATCCCATATGCAGAAAGTAAATTCACGGTAACTTCGGTATTTAGTTATTTGTGTAAGCACCTCGGCAGCGCGGTACATAGTTAAACATAGGACTTTTAAGAACACATTCCTCTGAAACTGCTTTGCCAAATGCATCCAGACTTGGCTACAATAGGCCTTGTAAGGTCTCCTTTAAAAATTGTGTCTTGCTATTCTGTTCTTCAAACAGGTTGGCGGCAAGCTGGGAACATACTTTAACATTGGCTACTATGGGAAAACAAATTGAAAGACCTTCTCTGAAACTACTTGCAAATTCGTTGTTCCCCTTTGAAAAAAAATATGTCATGCAGTTAGTCATATCGAAGATGAGTGCCAATTTTGAAATTAATTAACATTGGTTGCAAAGAAAACATTCAAAGATCTACTCAAACTTCTTATTGCCGATTGGAATCAGACTGAGTCACAGCAGTAGTATATGGAAGGTTCAATAGTCGTATGTGCGGTGGAGCCGTGCGGCGGAGCACCTAAAATAACGTCACCGGAAGTGACGTAGACCGAAGTGGCGTCCATGTTAAAGATAAATGAATGACATATGGGCTGGGCGAAAAGGGGTAATGCATCCTATAACTATATAGTTATACCAATTCACAAGCCTGAGAAAATGCAGAGTTACCCTTTCACAATCAAAATTATCATATCTTGTTTGTGTCAATGTCCGAATTAGTCTTTTTAGCAAGATCACCTGACCCAAAGGGTCAAAGTGAGGTATTGCCATCACTTGGTGTCCGTCGTCCGATCGTCGTCTGTCCGTCTGTTAACTTTTCACATTTTCATCAACTCCTCTGAAATAGCTGAAGCATAACTTTACAGGAATGATGTATGGAAGGTCCTTGACAAAGATTGCTCATTTCATTTCGATCGGATCCGACATAAAAACATGGCCGCCAGCATGGAACTTATATTTAACATTGGACCCTATAGGAGAAACGTCACTTTCATCAACTCCTCTTAAACCACTGAAGCAAATTCAACTAAACTGTACATGAATGATGTATAGAAGGTCTTTAACAAAGATTGATCATTTTGTTCTGATCTGACAAACAATATAGCCGCCAGCGCGGAACTTATTTTTAACATTGAACCCTAAAGGGAAAACATCATTTTCATCAACTCCTTGAAAATCAATGAAGCAAAGTCAACCAAACCTTACAGGAATGATGTATGGAAGGTCATTTACAAAATTTACTCATTTTATTATAAAATGACAAAAACCATGGCCACCATGCATGCAAAACATCGAAAACCCTGCTGTTCAGCATTTTGTCAGGTGAGCGATTCAGGCTCAGTCTCTGAGCCTGTAGTTTTTAATTTAACCTCACATCACCGCCACCACAACCACCACCACCACCACCACCACCACAACTACCACAACCACAAATACCACCACCGCAACTTACCATAATATAATGTAACCCTATCTATAATCTAACCGTAATTCTAACCCTAAATAGACTAAAGACAACTGGGATAGGGAGGAAGCAGGAAATGTTGCCTATATCTTTACAGTTATACACAGTCACGAGCCTGGTGACACGCAGAGTGACCCTTCATGGATTCAGCTAATAATGACAGGATTCACACAAAATTCACATTTTGTATTTGATCTTTTCTTAGCCAGAAGCAGCAAAAGCCAAATCGACCTAGCGGAGAAGCAGCAGCAGAAACCCTATCACCCTGGCGCAGCAGCAGCAGCAATATAGTGGAATGAGCACGCAAGCACAGCCAAAAACGTTCTCTTGGGTCTAATAAAATAATCGTGAACATAAATATAAACAAGCACAAACATCAATAAATCGCGAGTTTTCTCGCCTAAGTCTAGAACAAAATCAACAAACTAAAAAAAGTGTTAAAAATACAAGAAAGAGTCGCCCCCTCTGATGAACGCGGACGTGATAGAAGGCACCCACAGAAATACAACACAACAACAACTTTCGAAAATATCCGAACGACCATCCAACTAAGGAAAATACCGGACTTTCGGGCTACAGCAGGTGATACAACTACTTCCGGTCGCGCATACGCGTTGTAATAAGTCTAAACAAGACCCCTGTGGGATATTGTACTGTACCAACATTTCATTTCCGGTTAAAATTGCCCAATAGGGTTTCAAATGGAAAAACTTTCGGTCTACAGCAGGGAAGCAACCAGTTCCGGTCGCGCATGCACACTGTTGTAAGGTTATAAAAGGTTCCAACACGTTATTTCCGATTAATATAGTTTAGTTTAATATTATTTTATTGCATAAATATAGCAAAAGGATTAGACAACAAGTTATAACAACTTACAAATAGTCCTCTCATTAAACATATATACAAAGCAGCAAAGCACACTACAATATTATCAAAATATTTTTTTTCATAAAACAACAATAATAAGGAATAGAAAAATTAGTAATAATACATAATAGCATACAAACATTAATTTCAGTTAAAGATGAATAATAAAATAAACAAATTAACTGTTTATGTCTATTCAACTTTAACATAATAAAAGAAAGAGGAAGGATATTGGCATATCATTGGAATCGTTTAGTTTGTTTTATATAAGTACGTACTAATTCAAATATAATTGAATTTGTTTTATCGTCAGAATCATCATTTCCAAATAAAAGAATTTACATGTCAAGTGTCATATTAATATCATTCAATTTTCTGGTTAGACTAACCCTTTCGTTTCTATAAAGGGTACATTTAAGGAAAAAAATGTATTGCATCTTCACATGGAGCACCACAGGAACAGCTTGGGTTGTTTACAACATGAATTTATTAGCCAAATCCGCATTCAAAAGACTACACTGGTGCCTTAATCTAGTATGCAATATGTTTAATTTTCTATTACCTTCGGCATGATAATTTGGAGATCTAAAATTAAATTAGTTTAATTTGTTTAAATGGAGATTGTACTTGAATTACGAATGTCTCTGTCAAGATTATTCCATAGTCTGGTAGTTGAAGGAACAAATGATTTGTTACCAACTCTTAACCTTCATCTTGGAATTATATAATATTCATTGTTTCGGAGTTCATATTGATTATTTTCAGACACTGTGGGTGGTAAACAGTCATAAAGATATTGGGCACACAGCTTGTAAGGTTGTAAGTTTACATTTATTTTGTCTTTCTGAAAGTGACTCCCAACCCGTTTCGAAATATAAGGATTCTTTACTGGAATATTTTGTTAGTCCTGTAACTATTCTAGCTGCTTCAAGTTGATTTTTTTTTTCGAGTTTTTCACACTCATATTCAAAACACCCATCCCACACCTCAGAAGCATATTCTAAAAGGGGCCTTATAAACCTGAAATAAATGTTTATTAAGCTTTTTCTAGATAGAAGAAATTTTCTCAATGTATTTATCTGTTTTAAGGCAGAGTTTGAAATATTTTCTATATGAGTCGACCAATCACCATCTGATGAGAAAGTCACCCCAAATGTTATTGATTTTCAACAATTTCAACTTTCTCACCATTGAATTGTATATATATATTTCGGGGCTGGATTGCATTTGCGACAATTAGGGTTTTTGTCTTTTTCGGGTTAAAATTAACAAGCCATTTTTTTACAATTCAGTCAGTTTATTCAGATCACTATTTATTTCAATTTCAATAACATTTAAATCTTGACCTGAATATGCTAGGGATGTATCATCAGCAAATAAACGTGCTAAATTATCTAGGATATCAACAATATTATTTAAATATAAAAGAAATAATAAAGGGCCCAGGACTGACCCCTGTGGTACTCCAGCTTTAATATCACCTTGATCAGATATTTCATTATTTATAACTTGATTACTCTTTATTCAGGGGCCGACTCCGATCTGCCGTTAGGTGTGGGGTTTTCTAACCGTTCATTGAAGATCTTATGGTGGCTTTGAGTTGTTATTGCTCCCCTTTGGGTCGTTGTCTCTTTGACTCATTCCCCGTTTCCCTTCTTTTTTCTATCTGCTTTCTGTCGCTGATATAATCCTTGATCCAATCTAAAAGATTGCCTGTTATTGCATAAGATCTTAATTTTACTAAAAGGCCTCTGTGCTATAATCTATCAAACGCTTTCGATATATCCCAAAAAGTTAATACAGTATACAATTTTTCATCCAAATTTTGACAAAGTCTATGATAGACTTCAATTGGTTGATACACTGTCGAGTGTCCTTTTAAAAATCCAGACTGATTTGCATAGACAAGTCGATTATTTATCAAATAATTATAAATATATTTGTACACAGTTCTTTCCACCACTTTTCCTAAGCAACTTGGTAAAGAAATAGGTCTATAATTTTTGAGGGGTCAGATTTGTCGTCTTTTTTGTAAGATGCCATAATCCTAGCTAATTTCCAATGGGATGGATAACAGCTCTGTTGAAGGGATAAATTAAATAGTATAAAAAGCGGTTTTTATATATAATATAGCCAAATAAGGCTTCAATTAGGGTCACTTCCGGTCTGCAACTGGTGATATACCCACTTCCGGTCACGCATGAGCGCTCCACTCGTGCAAAATGACACTCTTGCCGGGTCACGTGTTGTTTCAACACGTCGTTTCCTGTCATAAGGCGGAATAATGTTTCAATTAGGCAGTTTCCGGTTGCGCATGCGCATAAAATTGTTAAAAATCCGGTCATGTGACTTCAGCCTCCGGTCACGCCACTTCCAGTGACGTCAATCCGGTCTTCGTCACCGCACGGCTCCACCGCAAATACGTTTATAGAACCTCCCTTATACTACTACTGTGACTCAGTTTAATTGATATCGGCAATAAGAGTATGAGCAGATCTTTGAATGTTTTCATAGCGTCCAATGAAGTTCAAAAAGCAGTTTCAGAGGAAAAGATCTGTGAATGTTCTTATAGACTCCTATGTTTAACTATGTTCTGCGCTGGCAAGGTGCGAACACGAAGGATGCAGTTCTAAAGAGGACCACCCAAGGACTGTTGTGACCATGTTTGGTTCAATGTAGAAGAGAAGATCTTTGAATGCTTTCCCATAGGGTCCTATGTTAACTATGTTCCCCGCCGGCATCCATCTTAGATGAGACGTGGGCTAGCCGGACACAATTTTTTCAGGGGACCACCCGAGGACTATTGCGAGTAAATTTGGTTCAAATTAGCAAAGCAGTTTCAGAGGTGAAGATATTTGAATGTGTTTTTCTCATTGGATTCTAATGACTAGAATAATGACAAAGTCAGAAAGGGCCCGCCCCCTTGTGTGTCCCAAAAACCTATTTGCGGAATTTCATGGAAATCGGATTTTCCTCTAAAATAGAAGGGAGCTTCCTTCTGTCAAGACCAACCTTGTTATCAAAATCATATAAATCCCTGGAGGCAATCTTCATTTATTGAAAGACATAGAGCTAATTGTCAAAATACAAATTTTTTCATAAAAAAACAAAGTTTTCCCATAAACTCGTTTTCAGATTTTCCTCAAAAACGAAAGAGAGCTTCCTTTGGTCAAGTCCAACCTGGAGAATCAAAATCATATTAATCCCTGAAGGCAATTTTAATTTATCTTTCGATATAGGGCTAATTTTCAAAACATGCACTTTTTTATATTAAAGCTAGGTTTTTTTCAAATTTTTTTTTGATTTTCTTCAAAAATAAAAGGGAGCTTCATTTGTTCATGACCAAACTTGTGATTCAAAATCATATAAATCCCTGAATCTTAATTTATTGTACAACAAAGCTCTAATTTTCAAATATGTACTTTATCATATAAAAACTAAGTTTTTCCCTCAAAACTGTTTTGAATTTTCCTAAAATACGAAAATGAGCTTCCATAGGTGAAGTTCAACCTTGAGTATCAAAATTATTAAATTCCCTGAAGGCAATATAAAGTTATCCTATAACATAGAGCTAATTCTCAAAATATGCACTTTTTCATATAAAAACAAGGTTTTCCCAAAAAAATCATTTTCCGATTTTCCTCAAAAACGAAAGGGAGCTTCCTTTAGTCAAATTCAACTTGAATTAAAAATGATAAACATCGGTGAAGGCATTCTTGAGTTATCATACGACATAGAAAACGCTGACGGACAGATAGACAAACAGACTATAGGGCACCGCCATATCATGGGGGGTCCTAATTATGTTGACTGAATTTGATAGTTATGTCGACTTAAGGAGATTGTTATGTCGACTTAATCATACGATTATGATGACTCAATGAGATAGTTATGTCGACTTAATCATACGATTATGATGACTAAATGAGATATTTATGTCGACTTAATCAGAAAATTATGTCGACTTAATAAGAGATAAGGTCGACTTAATCAGGAAATTATGTCGACTTAATCAGAAATTATGTCGACATAATCAGATAATTATGTCGACTTAATCAAGTTATGTCTACTTGCATGATAATTAAATTGACAAGTGGATGGCAGATTCTGTTCAAACAATACATTTTTCCACTTTTTTTCTTATCAAATTATGTGTACTTAATTTAGAATTATGTTGACTTAATTAAGTAGCATGTTGACATATTTCTCAAAATATGTCGACTTAGTTAAGTGGTAAGTAGGGGCAGATATAAGCCACCATAAATAATAGTTTAAAAACTATGGTGGCATAGTTCTGCCCCCTACTTGTCAGATAATTAAGTAGACTTGTCAGATATTTATGTCAACATGTCAGATATTTATGTTGACTTGTCAGATAATTATGTTCACTTGTCAGATAAAAAATCATTTTAATATATGGTCCAACGCCAAGGTCTGCCATCCAAAAGTCAACATAAATATCTAACAAGACTACATAATCATCTGACAAGTCGACATAGATATCTGACAAGTCGACATAAGTATCTGACAAGTCCACATAATTATCTGACACGTCCACATAATTATCTGACAAGTCGACATAAATATCTCACAAGTCCACATGTCGACTTGCTAGATAATTATACCGACTTGTCTGATAATTATGTCGACTTGTCAGATAATTATATGGACTTGTCAGATATTTATGTCGACTTGTCAGATATTTATGTTGACTTTTGGATGGCAGACATTGGCATTAGATGGTTAATAGACCACATAATAAAATATTTTTTTATCTGACAAGTGAACATAATTATCTGACAAGTCAACATAAATATCTGACATGTTGACATAAATATCTGACAAGTCTACTTAATTATCTGACAAGTAGGGGGCAGAACTATGCCATCATAAAAAACTATAAAAAAACCACAATAACAAAAAGACTCTCGAATTTTGACACCTAACGCTGTAAAAGGATTGGCAATTAACGAACATATGACGATCTGAACAACAACGTTAACAAAGTCGGCAACATCGCTAAAAGAAAAACATACGAAAGTAAAACAATATCCTCGTGTATCGTAAAGTCGAGACCCCAAGAAGCATTTCTGAATTAATTGCAACAATTCTGTTAATTATGAAATAAACATTAGAAATACTTGCACTCCTTTTTGGAACAGATTAAATCATTTCTACATGCTTAGATGGTTTTTAAAAAAACCTTCAGAAACTTGGAGGGAATTTTCAGCACGATTTTGGGAGTGTATTGTAAAGTCGAGGCCCTACATTTGCATACCATTGTGAATATAAATGAAAGATTAAAATGCACATTATTAAGACCATTATATGTACTGACAATCACAATTAAAAGCAGCAATAAATCTCTTTTCAGTGTCACGAAATATTTAGAGCATGGCACTAATCTCAGTACAGGAAAAATATATTGGCTAAAGAATTTTCATTTGCTTGTTTAATTTCCATATTGCAATCTGAATTCTCTCTTTTATCCACCATGTTTTGTCACATGGTCAAGTGCTATGAAAACGAAAGTTGGGGTCAATCTCAAAAAGGCCAGTCCTGAAATATATCAGATGTTTTTGTTGCACTCATTGTCACACTTTTTACATTGAATAAGAAGTGTTATGTTTTGTCAGACATTTTTTCTCAAATCATGTAAAACATAAGTCCAATTTCAGTCTTAAATTCTTTGACCCAGAAATGCAAATTAATTAGCTGATTTTTTTTTTATTTTGAACAGATACTTGTATTTATTTACAACCCAGTCATCACTTTTACAGTTTGGCAATCCTGGGTCAAATAATTATTATAACGTCATCTAATGAATATGCAAAATGGATGACCCTCGACTTCACAATACTCTCGACTTTACAATACACGACGATACTAATCATACCCCAGCTTTAAAGGGCAGTATATTGTGATCATGATGTCTGTTCGTCCGTTCGTTCGTTATTCCGTCCGCAGAAAAGTACACACTTTGTGGCGACAACTCCTCCTAGACCACTCAGTTGAATTCAATGAAACTTGTACAGAATGTTTTTATTGCCATTATGCATTATTTATTCAAAAATGTGATATGATTTGATTTTTTACTGGAATTATTTCTGGAATCAAATGGGGGAGCGGGGGGGGGGGTATGTATTTTAGTGAGCTTTGCTCACATTTTCCTAGTTATAATTGCGACAATTACTTCTGTAGCACATTGCGACCAATTTTATTCAATGATTTCATCTTTTTGGTAGCGTCAAAATATATCTAGAGATCAATAGACCATTTGCCAATTCAAACGGAATTCCCGAATTTGACCTCGCGTTTTACAAACTTGGACAAAGGGAAGCAACTCTAGACCGGACAAACACGGTTAGTTTCCAACGTAAACTAATCAAAATGTAAAAATTATTTTCTCTTGACCTGTAAGGATTCCAAACTTCGACTTTGGTGAACTTTATCAAAATAATATGACCTTTTATGTGTCTGTTTGATTTGCTTTATATCCCAATAGATTTCATATACCAGAATGCTGATTTATAAGGGTTTCTTCGGTAAATGTGACAACCTGTCCGGTGTCACGTGACGTTGATTGAGTCAAAATTTTAAAGAAAGGAACCAAAGTCGGTAATTGGCAAATCGCCTATTAACACTGAATTCTGTTTATGTTTTTTTGAAAATTCGGCTTTAAGAAAAAAGTCTTTGCAGATCATCCTAGTTTTGATGTTCAACTATTTACCGGGTTTCATTTGTTCACATCTATTTATTCTCAAAAATAAAGGGCTTGAAGATATTTCCCCTATAAATTCAGTTTTAATCTATTTCCGGCAATAGCTTTAATCTTGAGTTTTTATCGATCAAAACAAAACTGTGTCCAAGCTGCACAGCTAAAGGAATATGTTATCAAATAACATCAGTCTATGCATTTCTTATTTTAGAAACATAGTAAAAGGTCCAAAATTATTCCTGCATAACTTAGCAGCAATGTAAAGTCTTGCACAACTTCTCATGGCGGTCCAACGATGTGCAAACTTTTAAAGGAATGACTAACGTTCATGTTCCATTGAAGAGAGAAAAACACTGAATGAGCCCACCATTCATAATAAAACAGCTAATTCAACTTTTTTAAATGTTTTATTTTCATTTCATTTTCAACAGTTTCAGTTCATTTTAGATTTCCTGGCATAAGATAATTGTATTAAATTTTATACCTGTGTTAATAATAATCGTCGTCAAAATCATTTTTCATTCAATGCTGTATATCACACAAACTCTTTTGCAGTTAACCTGAAAAAAATAGATATCATTAGTCAAGAATCACCATAAAAAATCATTATACGAAAATAAACGTGGATCGCTATGACGGATCCATAATCGTCATGCATTTCGTGTAAACCTTGTGTTGTTTATTATTATAATTATAATTAGTATTATTTTTTTATTTGTGTATGGTTGTTACGGAAGCGTATTAGGGACATGCATAAAAAATTATCTCGCCGCGGCGAGACACTATCTCGCCATGGCGAGTTACTATCTCGCGGCTAAGGTTCTGTTAAAGAATATTTTGAAAAAGCTTAGTGTTTTCGTGTCGAAACATTTTTTTTTGTCACCGATACTGAACTTTGCATTTGCTTAAAAGTAGTTGGACACTGTAGCTTTGTGCAGTTCTGTTCAATCAAATATTTAAAAAATAAAGAATCAAATATGGGATAGGTTCGATTTTCAGGCCGGAGCAGTAATTTAACAGCTATTCTTTTGTGATGTCATCACTGAATGACAGATTTGAAACGTCATTTTTCGTGTACTTTGCAGCAAATTAGCCCACCTTTCCCGTAGAAAATGTTTAATCAAGAAAAATTGTAAAATATGTCCTTAATAGGTACGGTTGTATATACTTTTTTTATTCTAACCGATACATCGTTTAAACTATCTCTTTACAAAAATATAGAAAAAAATCTCACGAATGAAAGGTTTTTTCCATGAAGCTAAAAATTGTCTTTCCCAAAATGTCCATCTCATTCTATGAAAATTTAGTTGAAAATTGGTAAAAATGAGCAAATATTATCTCATAGTTTTTAATTACAGATTGTGGGTTGGTATAATTGGTTTTTCAATTGTTCCGACTTATAACAAAATCTCATGGACAAGAATATATATGTAATATAGGACATTTTGTTCTTGATACAAACTGTATAAAGGCCAGTATCAAACAAGCCCGTTTGGACGAGCTTGATACGTTACGCTGTAATACAGTTCGTATAAAAAATAAAGCGATGAACACGACGCATACCAACGCACACCTTTTGTCTTGACAGTGACTCGTTAAACGACCTCTTTCAGTGATACTGACATTTTCAGGCTATGCAGATTGAAGAAAATGCATACAAATTGCCAATAATATCGGGTTATTGCATGAATATTGGGGAATTTTGTCCCGAGCAGAATTTTATATTGTACGAGCTTTCGAGTGCAATATTTATTCCATGAGGGATAATATTCCCCAATATCCATGCAATAACCCTTTTTTTATAGAAACTCTAAAATTTCTTTAAAAATGGGATTATGGTTGTCGATGACGTAATGAAATTTGAGTCATATTTGCACTAGTGCAAAATGGAAATTTATTGCACACTTACATTTGGTCGATTTCATAGAGAAATATCATGTTGTTATACAATAATACATGTAATTCGGGAATCTTCGCAGGGGATACGAGTTCATTTGCGGGTACAAATTATCGCTATTATCGTGTTAAACGCGACTACCGCAATAAAATAAATACTTGCAAAATATTGCAACCGAACAGTATCAAATTTAACTTGTTCTTGGCTGCGATTTTTTTACAAGACGGATGATGCATGCACAGCAGAAGATGCCTACTCTGTCAACGTACCCGGTCTTAATGCTTGCAGGGGTCGTGTGAACACGTGCAGGTTATATCTTTTCATTTTTACATTGGATTGTTAGGCTTTTGATATTTGAATGAGTTAGTTTATATCATATCAAACTGGTTTGCATGTATTGAGTAAAACTGTTTGTTACAGATTGCTACAAGTCCTTCTACTAGCAATATTTTTTTTACCATAACTTGAGATTTTCTTGAACTTCAAAATCTCATACGACACCGTTTCTTGTTTAGGTTATCTTTATTTTCTTCTTTGGGTGACCTTCCCGAAAAGGCCATGTGAGCTCTTGCCATCTGTCGTCCATCCGCCAATCGTGAACAAAGTTTAACATAAGATCATATGGGGAAAATGTTAAATTGTTAATTCTTGAAAACCGTTTCATACATCAAGTTGATATTAACTAGGCATCACGCCATGTTAACACGATTGTCATTAAGAAAATGTATGATTTTAGCACAGATCGTATATCCAAAATGGCCACTAATGCAGATCTAAGTTAAACAATGACTCCCAACAGAAAATGTTATAAAATGCTAATTCTTGTAACAGTTTATATATCAAGCTGATATAAACTAGGCATGGTAACATGCTGGCCATTGAACAAATGTATGATTTAAGTACTGGTCATAAATCAAAGATGGCCACCACTGCAAGTCATAGTTAATCATTGGACCCTAAGGGAAAATGTTATAAATTGCTAATGCTTGAAACCCGTTTCAAGTTGATATTAACTAGGCATTTTAACATGACAGTAATCTACCAGTTAAATGATTTTACTACCAATTGGCTTCCACTTCAGCTGGATGTTGATCAAATTGTAGCTTTTGGTTGGCTCTTTTTACGATTATGCAATGGCGTGTCTTTGTTGATATCATTTAATACAAAGACGAAGCGTTAAGATTTGTTAATTCAACTGCTCGAACAAGGGATGTCTCGAATCCATTTTGTTGCCCCTAATATACATGTATATTTGTTCTCTTTTAAATGTTCAAGAATTTTTTCAAGCTATTCAGACGTTATTTACAGTACTTAGTATTACATTTTGTAAATATCATTTGGCATAAAACAAATCTTCGAGGGGGCGTATGTGGACTCGGAGACCATGACTTGGATGGATATAAAGTTTAATATAAGGATCGGTATATTGTTAATTGTGTATTTTAGAAAGTAAAGAAAAAAAGCACGATTTCATGGACAGATGATTTGTGATTTGCAAATAGTGTCTTAAAATTTTGTAACATTATTATGCACTTGTATTTGATATTTGTATAGAAAACGTAAACGAAATACCAAAATTTAAAAGAAAAAAATTACCTGATGCTTTGGTTGGAAAAAATTACAGCTGATATGTATATTTT
Source organism: Modiolus philippinarum (assembly GCA_002080025.1). Lineage (NCBI taxonomy): Eukaryota > Metazoa > Mollusca > Bivalvia > Mytilida > Modiolidae > Modiolus > Modiolus philippinarum. Next base: position 125,451 of record MJUU01007551.1, read on the forward strand.
TTCACAATGACTTGTTATTTCCGCTAGATTATGTACTTAGCCAATACAAGATTAATTATTGGTCAATTATTGAAATATATTTCCGCGTTAATTACAATATTCTAAATGATGGAAGGAAAAGGAAACTACAGAAAAATGTGAAGATAAACATCCTATTTGTTAGATGTGGATTTCATTATTTGAAATAAGATTGAAAGTAATACACTGCACCACTATCGGCCAAGTGGGAATCGATGAGATTTAACAGTTGCGATCCCGATAAAGAAATTATTACTGTAATAAAATTAATAATGTTTATTACGGTAATAATGATTTTTTTAACAATCGCATATATTGCTTGACAATAATAATGATCTCGTCGGTTCGCTAGCCGATAGTGTTTACTTTGCACGAAAGTTTAGATAAGTTGTGCCGGTTCTAACACTGACATTAAGTAACCATCATTAGATTCTCTGTACATGTTTTTGTATGGGTTTGTGTTTGGAATGGGGAGGAGATACCTTTTTGTCTTTGTTTTGATGGCAAACTTTGAGTTGAATTGCTTAATCATTGGTTTGTTTGTAATGTTTTGGGATAGCTTTACAAATCTAACTTGGTCCTATTATATATTAGTGGTTCAGAATAAGTGCTTATTACAAAACCATTGGAAAGCAGGATGGAAAATTCGCTTATTTTATTTCCTGTTGTTATATATGTAAGTGTGAGCGGGGTTTTTTTTTCATTTAATATAACTTTGTAAAAACATCTTGGATTTCGGGTTTGGACCTTTTAAATTTCTCCTTTCTTCATAATCTTACTTGTATCATATAATTCACTTTCCCTAAGAGTATGCTTTTTGTTTTCAGTTATGTTAGCTGAGATAATTGTAATAGCAACATATTATATATTAATAATAATAATGCGAACGTCTGTCTAAAAACCGCAAATCAATGAAATTGAATTATGGTGAGAAGAATTTTTTCTAATTTTCACATACCTACTTTTTGAATAATTTTCAAAAACTTGTCATTAATTGTGTATTTATTATTGATATTTTTTAGTAATTACCCAATACTCTTAATCATCAAATGTTCGGTACTGTTTGTTTAAATCCATTTCAAATGGCGGTTACTCCTTCAATTTAAATACTAGAAAGTCTTGTTTGAATTGAAAGTAGACAGAGAGCATCCTATATAAGAATAATTTGTTATAACCCCCCCCCCTCCTTTTCCAATCAATTATTAGGTCCTGCATTTTGGAATCTATCTTTGAAAAAAAACTATGAACTTACTTTAAAATTCAGAAAGAAATTTGTAAAATTTATCGAGAAAGTTTTTTTTTCTAGAATTACATTTGAAATCCCCCTCTTTTGAAGACTAGATATCAATAATTTTTATTGCCAGTGAGTTATCAATAATTTTGATTATCTGATTGTCATTTACATTCACAATTAATACTCCAGATGATGGTGCACAGATGCTGCAGGAGAATGCACTTAGTACCGCATCGTTATTTAATGACATATTAATGTCAGTTACAAAGATATACAATATATACAAATAGGTGAAAAACAGTAAGCTCTGCCAAGACAGAAATATGCGCTGATTAACCATTCTTTTGTTACGAAGATTCCATGTTACCTAAAATAAAAGCGCGAATTACCTGATGCTGATGAGAGGTATTGAAATGTAACAAGATTAGTAATACATTTCACGTCTGGAATGGGATGTAAACAAGAGTTTAATATATAACTTATGTCAGATAGTTTGGAATATTATTTTTATGGGAAATGTGATTAAAAATGCGGTTAATTGTGCTTGATTATACAGTAGCGAGATAAAAAGGATGAACTTATAGTTTTATGCTGGCGATATAATGCTATAAGAGCAATGACCTTAAGATGTGGAAATTATTCGAATATTGAGGTTAATATATCTGAAAATGCATATACGTTTATAACAAGTGAACAATTTGATAAGTTTTTGCTCTTTAAAATTCTGCAGATTTTTCTATATATTTTCGAAATATTTTTCAGGATTGTGATCGATTTTAGAATATTTCGTGTGATTTTAGAAAAGGAGCAGTTGCAAACGTGCGCTAATACCGCCATTTTTGTTTTTCTTGTTAGTGATCTTGTGTTAATTTTACACAATGCCATCTTCCCATTAGTTATTCTTCTAAAGGAGAATCTATGGATTCATAATGCCGGAGGCGAAGTTGAGGCCTTTTTGAACAGCTTTTTAGGAATCTTCAATTATCTATGCTTAACAGTTATGACTTTTGAAAAATTCTTTTACACAAATTATCCATTCCGCCATTTAAAATATTTCAATATTCAGAGAACTATTGGCTATATGCTTTCATGTGCCATTCCGACGACAATATTCTGCATATGTGTACACATAAAGTTTCCGGTTCGCTACATTTCAACTACGTTGTCGATGTTTTATTGCTTCAAGGAAGTAGAATTCGCAGGGAAACATTTATTCTGGATCACTCCAATGCTTTTTATAATCGTAATATTGTACTGTCATATCAGCATCATGGTTGATCTATGCCACAATCAATGTCATATTCCACAGTTACCCGGATTTAGACTAGACCGCCTCGATATCGATTTTATTGGTAGATTCGTCAAAGCAGCTGTCAGTGTCGTTATTCTAACAACTAGTGTTTTTGTTGATTTATTGTTAAGAGTTCTATTCCAGTATATTGAAATCAAACGTGTCCATGTAACTCGATCAGTATGGGTACTGTCAGTTCTTTTGCGCATGCTTAACCCTTTGATAATATTGGGCGGGAATACACCCTTACGAAACTATGTATTTGATTCAGGATTCCGACGATCACCAACATGGCTTCAAATAAGAACTGATATAGTAGAAACAAAAGGTCTTATATGTAAATTAGATGAAAAAATTCCACTGAAACCAAAAGTTCCAAGTAAAACTGTAACCAACCCTAAAAATACATATCGACATAACAGGAATGTGAAATGCATTGCAAGAGAAACAAGTGTTTAAATTTTGTAAGTTTGTTGAAAACTGTTAGCAGTAAAACATGCCTTTATATTTGTGTTGAGATTTTATAGAATGGAAAATATCAAAATCCCGAAGTTACAGTGAATTTAGCTTCTGCATTCGCGCGTTTCGACAACTTATGTCTCTTCAGTGCAGATCAAATCAAACGTTTGGGAATCCATGAACCCAAGTATGTGAATAAGATGATAGAGAACAAATACCAATAGAACCTTAAAAGGAAGGCCAAAATAAGCTAAGGACAGAGCTATGGAACTAAACTATTTAGTGACGTAGATGATAAACTTGAAAAATTGCCACTCTTGTTATGTGTCTTATGTGTACGAATATAATGCTGAGTCTTCCGGAGCACCTGATTACACTCCCCATTTTATAAAAGTTCACATCATTGCTTGATTTGTGGTATTTTTGTTTTTTGGGGTTTTTTTTGTTTTTTGTTTTTTTTTTGTTTTTTTTTTGTTTTGTTTCGTTTTTTTTTTTTGGTAATTTTTTTTTCTGTTTTTTTTTTGTTTGTTTTTGTTGGGGGGTTTGGTTTTGTCTTGTTTTTGTTTTATTTTGTTCAAGTCTCGTTTATGTTCTGTTTTCCCATTTTACACCTTTTTGTCTGCACTTAGAATTGATTTTTCTGTGTCTCCGGTATTCCGTTGCCGTTTTTGAGGATGGTAAAAGTCCTTATTAACAAGTCAGAACCCATTTTATACATAAAAAANATTCCGTTGCCGTTTTTTTTTCTTTTTTCCTTCATATATATATAGATATATCATGTCAATTGTGTCAATACAGTTAGCAGGTTGACAAGAATTTTTTTCTACAGTCTTGAGGATGGTAAAAGTCCTTATTAACAAGTCAGAACCCATTTTATACATAAAAAAAGCATTTTTTGCTCAAGGTGACAATGCTTTTCTTCAGAGATATAACAAACGGATATCCCAAGCTTTTATATAGAAATACCACAATTCCCTTATTCTTTTGTCGATTAATTTCCCGTTGACCAATCAAGGTAGACAGACACTGTTTCATGGCGCATTCAATCGCGCATTTTAAAAATTAAGAATCGAATAAGATGTTGTTTATATCTTAAAGCCGGAAGGTCGTTAGACAGCTTTTCTATTTTCCCGTAAATAATGTTAGATTCGAAAATTTTGTAAAATTGCTCCATTAACCACAATGACCTATACTGGGGAATAAAAAAAAGGACTGCGGCTCCACAATTATGGCTCCGGGCTCCACTCATAGGGCTTGAGCTCCATTCACTGTACTCTGGGTCAAACATACATGTGATCCGAGCTCTCAAGAGAGCTTTAGAGACTGTGTTAATATATACCCCACTAAACATTTATTCGCTTTAACACATAGTCCAAATTATGAATGATCTTCAATTGTGAGCATTTATAACAAAATCTCAAGTATATGAATATTTGTACTTATCTACCTTACTGCGTGATTTTTTTCTCTCTAGTAGTTGTTTAAAATCGATCTTAACAATTCTACGTCAGGTGAAAAATATTAGTTGCATATGAGAATTTTAGATAATTTTCCGATGGGAGCATTTAAGATACAAATTGTATTATGATTTGTTAAATTTCATCAAGTTTTAATTACTAACTATTTCGTAGAACCTGCATGGCTTCCTCCACGGGTTTACCTGAAGTTTACATGTGTGTGTGTGTGTGTGTGTGTGTGTGTGTGTGTGTGTGCTTACATGACTTCTCGTGTAATTGAAAGCAGAAATGATCGCTTTATAAACCAGCAGAAGGAACGACTGGATTCCTGGCCTATTGAAATACACATTTACCACATAAACACAAACTATTATGAAATTGAACTTTAATAATAATTTTTCTTACATGGCAATTCGATCTTTAAATTAAATTGCAATTAACCTTCAGTGCTATAATTATCACCTCAGCTCAACAGTGTTGAAATATTAGTGATTCCATCTTAATGAATTAATGTATTATTTTTTTCGTATAGTAATAAAACTTTATCCAGTAGGAACAGGACTCAAAAGTCCCGTATTAAGGCCCTGTCGTGTTATTATTAGTGGGTCAAATAACGATTACCGGTGTCGTTCCTACACGAAATTTATGATAAGTTGACTGTGTGTTCACTTCCTATACAAAGGTACGTAAAACGTGACGCTGGGTTAGGTCTGCTTCATGTAATATACATGTAAATGGATAGTATTAAGTGCAAATAATCATAATCCTACTGATCGATTTATTATCATGTTTATTTTAAGCAAGTTCCTTAATTAAAATCGCTTCATCCTCACCCTTCTGAAGCACCTGATGTCACTCTCAGTTTTATAGGAGTTTACACTGTGAGTGCCTCGATTTTGTATGTTGTGTTTACTGTGCTTTGTAGCTATCTAACGCCATTGTTTTCTGTGTTTGCATTTTGGCCATGTCTTTGGATTTCGATTTTGTAAATACCACTCCTTTGTTCCTTCGGCATTCTACTGCTGTTGTTAAATTTATTTACAAAATATTCAACCATACGCTTATAGTTGGGTGATTGAATTTGAAGGCCTGTTAAAACTATTTGGTTTTGATGATTGAAATTTAAGGTCTTAAAGTGACTTCAAGTTTAACAATTTTAAGACATCTGTGTAATTTTTAGTCCGACGTCGTATTTATTGCTAGAATTAACGTTACGCTAGCTGACACAAATATCATCAAAAGCGTTCATCCATTGATTGGTTCTACAACGTATTATAGAGGCTTTGTTCCATGGGCATTCATTTCATATTCCTTCATTGTTTACATGTATATACAGATAGAACAAATAAAAAGACGCCTAGGGGTTAAAATATATGATAAAATATTTTCTTAAACATCAAGATAAATAAGTGAAAACAATATTGCTAAGAAAATCTTCAAATGAAAAGTAACTCTGATCTTAACAGAAAAGTTTATACTTAATTTGAAATGAACATGGCAATTTACTTCAAGCTATTTCTATGTAATAAAACTGATTAAATCGCCATTATCATGATTGTATCTCCAGATAATCAGTTTTCTCGATACAGCAAGATAACGAGTGTTTTATCTTTGATGGACGAAACACATTTAATTGAATAAGACATGGGATGCTTGAAAAATGTTATTCAAGAACCTATCCGAGATCAGTAACTTTAAGAAAGGCTCTTTAATTTTATCTAATAATATAGAGTATTTTCTTGATTACACTAATTTGCACCATGATTGGATAGTTAATTATTTGTCTTTGTCTATTGTTATTTCCTGTAATTCAAGAATCGAAAGTCAATGGATCACTTCCATATTAATCTCTCTCTTTTGAAATATGAGCCAGTTCCGTTGTTCAAGGGTACAAGAAATTCTGCAAAACTTTTCTCCAGTGTGGTGTTGACATAATAGGAACGTTACATCTCACATTTTCTGTATTTAAATGTGTCACTTAAAAATGGTGACTAATCTAGTTGAAGGCTTTTAATTCCATTACTATCGGCAAAGTGCGAATCGATGGGATCATTATTATAGTCTAAAAAATAAATGCGATCCGATTAAGAAATTATTAGTGTAATAAAATCAATAATGTTTATTACAGTGATAATGATTTTTTTTTCAAAAATAGCATATATTGCTCACCTATAATAATGATATCTTCGATTCGCACTTGGTCGATAGTGTCCATCGTCTATTTATAAAATGCCCGTTCCAAGTCGGGAATATGACGGCTTGCAAAAAATGTTCTGTGTTGGATTGTGTTTCCCTGATTCAGTCGAATGTTATACGGATTTTCTGTTTTATACTTAGTTTACTTTATGTCTATAGGAGTCTAGGATGGTGTTTATTCCTCTGAACTTGATTGCACTTTATTTAGGGGCCGACTCCGACCTGCCGTTGGGTGTGGGGTTTCCTCACCGTTCATTGAAGATCTCATGCTGGCTTTGAGTTGTTATTACTCCCCCTTGGGTCGTTGTCTCTTTGACACATTCCCCGTTTCCCTTCTTTTTTCCAATCAATTAATTCAGAATGTTATTCCATGGATTGGTATTTTATGTATAGACATGAACATCAAGAAACAAATACCTCAGCAAATACGCAAAAAGAAATAGAAAAATATCCGGAATCAAATATAAGAAACGTGGAAACAACATGACAAAGATAAAACAAATAAATCGACTTGAACAAGAACGTAAAAAAAATAAATAGCAGTCCTTGTTCCAATGAAAAAGTGGCAAAAAATAGATAAATAAAAACTGGAGTTATAATCAGGTGCTGCGGAAGAATAGGCATGATCTGCTTCACGTTTTACACCCGTCGCACTTGCAGTCAAAATTTTGGCGTTTCAAAGTAAGTGATTGTCATTTATGTAATAAACTCTGGATTTCTACATAAATGTATGTTTTTATTTGTGAATATAACAATTAAATGCTGAAGATACTGCAAATTTTAGTTTCAGAAGATGATCATTTCAAATCATGGTGACAACCGCAAAACGCCTGAAGTGATGATTTGATATTACTAATTATTCGAATATGCATTTTTTAATATTATTTCCTGTGTTTGGGTTCTAGCGCTGCTGATGAGAAATTAATTTCCGAAATGGCAATACAGCTCATTAAAATTAATTGCCGTTGGAGTTAACATATGTTTCATGGTCTCATGTTCATTTACTCCGTATCCTTTCGTAAAATATTTAACATAAATCCCGAGACAGTAACTTTAAACAATCCTTATACTATACAGATACAAAAACAGGAACGAATGCATTGTGAAATATAGAGATGAAGAAATTTAAATGCTCAAAAAGAGAGCGTTGATTTCTGGAAAGTCGAAAAGTTTTGATTTGAGGCGCAGAGAGCTTTTGATTTAGATGTTCAAGTCAAAGTATGATGCTGGTGATGGTGCATCACTAGTCTCTTTAATTTCGAGTTATTTGTAGAAATGTTTTTAAAATTACCATATTTAATTGCATGAATGAGTTGAAAATATTTATTACGCACGAAGATAAAAAAAGACATCACCGTCATTAATCTGCTAGAAAAAAACATCACCTGACACCATTTTCTCTGCCACTCCTGGAGATATATAATAATACGAGACTTTCCAGATAGGAACTCTTGTGTGATTGAAGGCGGGAATCGCGAAGTGGAAGTGGAAGTGGGAAGGAATGACTGGATTCCTGACCTATTGAAATTACTATATATTATACCACCTCAACAATAAACTATTCATGAAATTGAAGCGTATACTTACATAACAATTCTTTAATTTTAATTGACTAAAAAAATTAACTTGAATATAATATTAATCACTCTTAGTTCAACAGTGTTCATTTATTATTGATTCCCTCTCAATAGTTTAGTAATAAACCTTTTTCCGGTTCGAACACGACCGAAAAGCCCTTAATGTTATGCAGAACTGACTGAATAGATTTTCGAAATGCAACTGAAACAAAAAAATTAACAAGCTAACGACTATGTTTTTAAAGCAAAATATGCTAAAAATAGGACAAATCAAATTGTTGATGCAAAGTCAAACAAACGTGGTCATCATATCAATAGCTTTAGTAAGCATCTCTTCTCCTAAAGGTCAAGGGCCAACCTAAAAAAGATATTAAAATGAAGTAGGCGTCAAACCAGAAAAATACGAAGTGACAGTATGATGAAGTAAAGGATTTGTTTTGTAAAATTTAGCTGATATAATAACACATATTAAAATATCATAATGTTTTGTAAAAAGAATTTAATGTTATTGCAATCAAATTTTTTTTATGTGCATAGAAGACATTTACCCATTAAAAACTATTAAATAAAATTACAGTTTAATTACCCTATTAAGCTGGGTAATGTTTAGGTACAGGTAAATGTTCAAATATTAGAAACCGTACCTAAACATTATCCTGAACCGCGACAAAACGTTATCCAATGTTATTGAAAATAAGAAATTTGTTTACATTTTTCTTAACCGCCCTAAACATTATTCAACCGGACTAAACCAATTCTACGCGAACTCCACTTGCAGCTTAATAGAGGTGATTACTGTAATAATATTGCGATAAATTTAGCCTTGTCGATAGGTCATTCATCCGTTGTATCGAATCGAAGAAAACCAAGGAACTTCCATGATGTAAATGACTAAACTACTACAATAGGAATAAATAAATGTCTTTGAATTGAGGTTGCAAAACAAATGCACAAAACGCATTAAAACGACAAAAAATATTGCCTTTTTATCGTTAAGTATTCTGAAATATGATATTAATTTGTATTAAAGCAGGGGAAATTAATGCGTACTTCAGGGACGCTTTTGCATTTTGTTAATAATAATCATTTTAATTATTTATAATTTTTTAAGTGAGAAAATTTATGATTTTTTCTCTTTTTTATTGTTGAATTTGGCAGAGCAATTATAAAACTTCCAAAGGTCATCCCAATTCAACTGAACCAATTCAAATGCACAAATATTTTGTTTCTCATACGCGAAAAATACTTCATCTGTTTACCGGCATTTTCATTCATTACTTTTTTCACAACGTTTTTCCTTAGTTATGTTTGTGATGCATTTTCGTTTGTTGTCTGTATTAAATTCTATGGACTTTAAGACAAGCATAGCATAACCAAAAAGGCATTATAATCATACATTTTTGTGTAGTTCATAAGAGTATCTTAAGTTGTCTAGAGGTTGAATGACACATTGTCCGTGAATAAAAGAAGTGTGGGATAAGAAACCCAGGTAGAGAGAGAATATCCTATCCAACATTTATTTCACTGTCGGGACGCCCAAATTGTTTGAGCTCATGCAAAGAATTCGGAAAGTTTTACTAGGTTTGTTGTTTGAGAATTCTTATACCAACTTAGGTACCGACCATTTAACTTGAAAACGGGGGGGGTATGTTTTTTTCTAAAAAACATTTTGGAGCTGATTTTATGTGAAAAAAATATTTTGGCTGCCAAAATGATGAAAAAATAATTCTGAAGGAGGCTTTCTCCCCCAAAAAATAATGTTAATTTTGAAAAAAAAAAAAAATTGTTGATACATGTGAAAAAAAAGTATTTTCTGTCCAGGATAAAAGCCATAATCTCCCTTTTCAGGTTAAATGGTCGGTCCCTTATTAGTTGTCATGCTGTGTATCATGAATATAAAACGACCCAAAGTTGATTATAGATTGCATATACCTAGTATGGTCTACTACAAGAAATGAATAAAAGATGAAATAACTTACGGTGATCTCGACTCATGCCGCTCCTTATATAATCTACTATTATTATCATGAAACACCTTCCCCGAAATAGTATTTTGACTCCTGATGTCTTCGCTGTTTGATCCAGTATAAGATGGTATGTGATAGCCTGCAGTTTAGGGGGGTTGTACATATTTTGAAATAATGTTAATTATATTTTC
>MJUU01007552.1:0-21795 GCA_002080025.1 Modiolus philippinarum
TTAATCCCATAGGTAGCCTAAGAAACTGATATGTTCCGAAACATGTATCAAACGCAGTATAGCGTGCTGAATCTTTCGAAATAGCCATTTGGAAAAATCCTGATGTTAAATCTATGGAAGTCATGTAGTTTGGTGTCATATTTGAGAATGATTCGGTAAGTTCTTGAATATTTGGAATGTTGTACTTGAAGTCTGTAGTTTGGGAATTAAGATATCTGAAGTCACAGCAGAATCGGAAGTTTTGAGGTGAATTTTTATCAGCAGAGTTGTTTCGCTTGGCAACAAGAACTATCGGACTTGTGATAGGTAAGTCGTCTGTTTCCTTGACGGGAGAAATGATACCTTGTTCTAGAAGGTTGTCAAGATGATAACGCAATATTTCACGCTTTTCTGGTGAAAGTCTTTATGGCTTTTGTTGTTTGCCAACGGCATCGGGCTTCAATGTTATTTTATGTTCTACGATCGTTGTGTGTCCCATACTAGGGTTCTCTTCGGTCACAAAAATGTCCATATTATCATGTATACACTCAGCCAATTTGTCTTTCTCACAGTCAGTTAAATCTTCCGACAAGTTAAACTGGTTTTTTACCTTTAATAATTGTTAAGTCGGGGAACATTTTTTTTGTCTTTCTCGCTAATTAATTGAATTTTTTGAACAACAGGTTCATTTTCAGGACAAGGTACATAGCTATATTCAGTACTTAATGTCGAAAATTCGGCAATGTTTTTGCCCTTGGGTATAACAATAGGTTGACTGGTTGTATTTAAAATCCTTATAGGAACTTTATGAGACAATGATACTGTTACTAAAGTTTTACCACACATTAATCCTTTGTTTAAAATATACTTGGTATTAGAACAAACACCATTTAGTCCATGTGGTAAGTGTTCAGGTACACGACCCCATATCAACATTTCAGTATTTGGCTCAATTGTAAGTCTTTTAAAAGCTTGCACCCTTGCAGATTTTGTGTTAAATGTATTACTACTAAAGTCTAGCACTATATTGTTGTCCCTTAAAAATCCAGTGCCTAGAATTAACGGATGGGAGGTGAAAGGCAAAATGTAAACGTCTATTTCACACTGTCCTTGCGGAACCGTAATACTTATTTTAGCTACACCAAAAACTTGAACAGTACTGTTATTGGCTAATCGTATGTCTTGATTAACTTGTTCAAAAGAGAGTTTAAAACGTTCTGGCAATTGATTAAATAAATCTTTAGAAAACAACGGCAGTAGAATACAACACAACGGAAGTAGAATACCGAAGGAACAAAGCACAAGATTACACAAATCAAAGTCCAGAGACAAGGCAAAAGCAAGAACACCAAAAGAAATAACACAAATAGAGCTGCCGGTATCTATCAAAGCTGCCACTTTGATTTGATCAAATTGAACAGGCATATATAAAAAGGACGGTTTGTCATTATTGTCAAAACTAATATTGGCACTCAAATCAGTATTCCCGGTAGATTGTGCCTGTCCATCGGGTTCTTCTAGTTTCCCGGTTGGTACGCTATCAGTACTTTACAAGCTAAAGCCTCGTGACCATTTTGTTTGCATAGCTGACAAACAGGTTTTGTTGTTTTACCAACACCAATCCAGTTACAATATGCACGGGTATGACCTAGGGCTTTACAGTTAAAACATTCAATTTTCTTGTCAAATGTAGGAATATCGACTTTCTTTGGAGGAGTTGAAGTTTTTTTGTCATTTTTAGAAAGAACAATATCTGTCAAAGTTTTGACCCGTGCTTTCAAATCGTCAATTTCTGATTGTGAAGAAGCAGAAGCAGTCGTTTGTTCTTGATTTGTTACCAGTTTAGTTAAATTTTCAATTTGTTGTCGTAAATCGTCGACAACTGGATCATTTGGAGTATCTCTTTTATAATATGATTTTTGTTTTGGGGCCGCCGGCCCAACAGCATTTACAGACTCGGAATGATCCCTGTAGCCATATGCCTCCGCCATTTTGGCTGAAGTAAAAGCAGTTTGTGTATCAGTCGGGTGTCCTGCTCTCACAAAGAATGCCATTTTATTTGGTAATCCCGTTATAAATTTTGTCATCATTTCATGTTCAGGCTTTTGAAGTAAAAGACCTTTATCAATAATACCATTAAAATAATCTTCCAGATTTTGGCCAGGCTGTAATTGTAAATTATAAAATAATTCGCTTTCCATCATTACTTTGGAACTTTGCCAATTTAAATTCACATATTTTTCTTTGAATAAAACGACAATTGTATCCCATGATCGTTTTGACTGGTCACTTAATGCCGAAAACCAGGATAATGCAGGGCCTTTTAAATGAAGATGAAAAGCGGCAATTCTACGTTCGTCTGATACATTGAGTTCATTTAAAAGAGAATATGATTCAAATTCGTCCAAAAATTGTTTTGCATTGTCTTGGGGATACCCACTGAACTCTCTGCATTTAACTAATCTGTTCATGTTTGAAACTGTGTTTTGATATATTGAACTGTTCGGAAATATAGTATCAGTATCACTTAAATTTAATGGCGGAAGGGGTGTCGGTTCATCTGTTCGGGAATCTGATAATGGAGTTCCCTTTAGATTTGGAGGTGTCGCTTGTTCTGAATGAATAGGAGAATCCGAAAATTAATGTAAAATAGGCGGTGTTACAGAATCAGATCTATTATGGGTACGAAATTCGTGCAGATGTAAAAATTTTGGGGATAATATTGATTGGTTGTCGGATTCAATATCGGAAATATCAGACAATGTATGTTGTTCTAATTCTGAATTGTCTTCGGGAGTTGGCAAGTCGTCCCAATTAAATGATTCATTACTCATAACCAATAAGAGAAAGTGTCGGAAATGCAATCATTTCCAACTACTTTATTTGAGGAAATATGACACAGGTGTTTTATAAAACAATGACACATATAACACATTTGAATTCAAGCAATATTATATTGAAATTGATATCAAAGTTAGCCGTATCTGCGCTCCATAGATTAAAAAAAAAACATACCTAATAACAAAATTATGTACAATAATTCCGACAAGGAACACAAATTACCAGGTATAGTATTCATCAATCAATCTAAATTTATTTGTTGAAATAGGCTGCCGTAAAATTTATTTCAATACAAACTCCAATGCCAGTTATGTTGGAAATGCCATCAATTCCAGCTATCTATACTTCAAATATATAATTGTGGATAAAAAATTGCACAAATACAAACAAAACACTCAGTAAAACATATGAATAAATGAAAAGCAAATGGTTATTGTAATGTTTAATAGCAATCAGTGTGAATTAATCTGGTTATTCGGATAAGCCATAACTTTGCCAGTAATTTATCTGGATGCACGCCATCCCTGTAGTGCCCAAAATCATATGAATAATATGGAGGTGCGTTCTTATACCGCTTTTTCACCCTTTGCAAATCTTCTGAAAATTTTGGCAGATAAGCGAGGAGAATACGGTTTGTATCACAAATATAAAAATTCACAGCAGAAATTTGTTCATGTAACAATATGTCATCATTTTTAAACTGTTCCACACCGTCTTCTTGAAAATTGTGGTACAAATTATGTTTATAAATTGAAAACAAAGGAATGTGCAGAAATACCAGTTTTACCTTATTTTCAAATTGTCTTGTGAAATTATAGATTTCTTTTAGACCAGATATCACCGTGTTGACAGCTGTATTGTCTTTTGACACCAAGTAAATAAAGTCACCTTCTTTTCGTGTGAAATTACATGTACCTACCCACACGTACAAAGTAACTAATTGTAAATCTTGGAGCTTATTTTCCAAATTTTCTTTTAGAAATTTTAATCTATTGTCTACAGTTGCCCCAGACTCACACCAAAACTGAAGAAAAGTCTCCGGATTTACACGGACTTGCTGCTGAATATTAAAACATTTGCTGTCACTGAGCAATATTGGAACTCTAGGTGGTGTTAAAAGTGGGGGCAGCCTTAATTTGTCAATTTGCTTCTGTAATTGTCTTTCAGAAGACATAAATAAAACGTTATGTGTACAAAATGCAAAAACAAAAATATGGGGAAAAATCGATATCTCGTTCAAAGGGGAACAACTTTAAAAGAAATCAAACTTTCATTGAAATGTTAAATTTCGGAAATAATCCACCATCCTGTAAGCAAATTTTAAGTTGTCCACCATTTTATGTAGCTCCGGTAGAACAAAAACACAAATTCATAAAGAATTGCTTATTATTTCACTTTTCAAAGATGAGCACAATTTACAAACGTCTGCTCCTTCCCGCACCGCATGTGAAGAGAGAGAGTAAAAGACACAAACCGACCGGAACGCCCTTGCATTTCCGGATAATTTCAATATTTCACCCGTGACTTCGTCAGGCTGAATTTCAGAATATAACAGAAGAAATATTATCACAATACTCATATAGAGACAAAATAGCTTTCTGTGGTAGATGCAGAGATGATGGTTTTATCCTATTTAATGGTAACAAAACTGAACTGGAAATTTTTTTTGAAATTGCAAATAATGCACACAGATATCTTAAATTCACATATCTTCTGATAAAATAGTATTTTTGGACACTGAAATTTATAAAGGAAATCGTTTCCAAAATTTTGGAATCTTAGATCTTAAAACATTTAGAAAACCAACTGAAACCTTTCAATACTTAGACAGAAATAGCTGCCATCCTAAAAGCGTATTTAAGGGTTTCATTAAAGGGGAAATCATACGCCACATTAGAAATACTAATGATTTCGATTAACGTACAAAAATTATAAACTCATTTCGAGAAAAATTACTGCAAAGAAACTATTCACAAACTGAAATTGATGAAGTTTTCATATCTACCTCACAATTAGAAAGGAATGATTATTAGCTGAGAAAAAGAAAACAGAAAATGGCAAGATCGTATTTATCAGCAAATACAACCCAGCAATAAAACAATTAAAACGATCAATTACACAGCATTGGAATTTGATAGAAAATGACCCTGAACTTGTCAGTATATTTAAAACAAAACCAGTTATAGCTTACAAACGACACAAAAATCTGCAAGAAAGATTAACAAGACTTAACAAATCATAGCAAGAAAATATTGGTAGAAAATTTCACATAAATAAAAACCATAATTAAAAATCTTAGATAATCTTATCCGGTGTACGGTCCAAAATCTAACCAAATCCATTAAACGTGGTGACCGCTGATGATCCCTACCAGAGATGGGTCCGATTACTTTCATCAAATTACATTAAATTACAATTACTTTCCCAAAAGTATGATTAAATTAAATTAATGATTACAGCATTTTTAACTTGATTAAATTAAATTAATGATTACATCGAAGAGTAATCATGATTACATCGGATTACATTGAGTTATCAAATAACTATCGTTAAGATGGAACTCTGGTTTTTCGCAAAATAGTTTGAATTTTGGACTTTCAGCAGTAGACAAATGAAGAAGTTTTCAAGTAATAAATTCTAAAGTTGTGTCGTTTAAATCTATTTGGCAACTTCCAGTTTTGGCATACATGTATTTTGATTTTGGCTTAAACATGTTAATATGTGTCACTAAAGAGGCCTTATTTCATCCTTTTGACATCTTGCAGTTTTAATGTGTATATCCGGATGAACTCTCTGAAAATAAAACTAAAATGTATCTTTCGGGGAATTCAAAACCAAATAAATCTTAATATTATTCTAGAAATGTATGGTCATGTTATTTTTGGAAATTCCCATATAACTATGTTATATTAACTTGTTCTTTCAGGTACAACACTATATTCTTTAACCCGGCACCTGGATCGCTTTTCAGGGGCTCCGGTTACAGAGCTGCCGGGCGCGTCCCCAGTTGGTGGATAGGGGAATGCCCTGTCTATGCGGGGTAGTCAGGTTATAATACGGAAAGCCTGACCGCGAACCATTGTAGCCAAACTGTATGGAGAAACGCCACGCTCCATGCAGTATAAAGACCCCTTCTATATTTCTCTAAAGAGAGCAGACGCACTGGGTGTCGTATGGAAGGCTAAATTTCCTGCCCCTACCCATTTCTCCCCTTTTCCAGTGGCCATCAAAAGTCGTTATCCCGGTTTTCCCTTCCACCTTTATTTCTTTCTTCTTTTACTTACAATTTTTTTAATTGATTAACTTGTTCTCGTCCTGATATAGCTGAAATATTGCTCATTGGACGTTAAACTCTAACTAATCAATCAATCAATATATTCTTTAATGTGAATTATTTTTCATGAGTATTATGTGATTTTGATACACCAGCATTCACTCCATATCCCTCATATTCTATTACACATGAATATAATTAAATTGGATTCAATTTTGCAAAAATCAAATTGTTATACATACAGTACATGTATAATAATACCCTGATTAATTAAAACATTTAAATTTTGATTCCAAAATAAAGAACACTTAATTGTGACCATAATTAAACTTAAATCGGGACTGATTGGCATTCATGATATAATCTGTCACAAAATTTTGTGAAATTAGGGTCTTGTCCCCAAACAGTTCTGATAAATAATATATTAAAATATAAAATAAACTTTTTCTATTTGCACAATTTTTTCCCTTATATTACAACTTTACTGCATAAAATTTCATGAGATTTTCTATTTGGAAATAAAAAGAGCCATGATTGGAGATTTTAAAAATATCTCCATTGTAATCAGAATGTAATCATAAAGCAATCAGGATTACAGGCTATTTTTGAAAGTAATTGATTATCTTAAATTACATGAAATCAGATTTTTAGCTGATTAATGATTACACTGATTACTTTTAAAAATTTAATCGATTACAGCTGATTAATGATTACAATTACAATTACCCCATCTCTGCCTACCACGAATTAAAAAATATAAGGGGTGAAACATCGGAATAATAAAACTTACCAAAAACAATAATAAACTGAAAATTAAAACAGAATTAATCCTATTTAGCAATAGTTATTCAAATCAAACAGATTTTTAATTTGAATTCAATTGATGAACATGTTTCCCGAGTGGGTTTGGATGACCTCAATCAAACTAGCTGATATACGAATGTTTGAAATTTTGGAAAATATATTGGCGGAATATTCATATAGAAATAAAATAGCTTTTTTGTGGTAGATATAGAGATGACGGATTTATCTTATTTAATGGGGATGAAAAAGAATTAAAAGAACTTTTCAAAATAGCAAATAAGTCACATAAATACCTAAGATTTACTTATGAAACATCTTGTGAGAGCATCGTATTTTTAGATACTTAAGTCTACAAAGGCAAAAGATTCTGGGATCTTAGATCTTAAAACTTATAGAAAACCAACAGAAACTTTTCAAGACTTAGATAAAAATAGTTGTCATCCTGCAAGCGTATTTAAAGGTTTCATTAAAGGGGAAATTATCCGTCACATAAGAAACACAAATGATACACAAGAGCGAACAATGATTATTAAATCATTTAGAGAAAAATTGTTACAGAGAAATTATCATCAAACAGAAATTGACGAAGTGATTATGTCTATTTCTCACTTAGAACGTAAAGATTTATTGTCTGAGAAAGAAAACACAGGCAACACAAAAATCGTATTCATCACTAAATATAATCCAGCAGTAAAACAATTGAAGAGATCAATTACAAAGCATTAGAATTTGATAGAGAATGGCTTAGAATTAAAAACCAAATTAACAGAGAAACCAGTTATAGCATATAAAAGACACAAAAATTTGCAAGAAAGGTTGGCAAGACCTGACAAATCTTAAAAATCTATATCAGATTTATCATAATCAACAAAAATCTTATTTAATAATATCGTTCCGGTGTACGGTCCATAATCTATTTAATCGATTTTAATCTATTCTGATCAATTTTAATTTATCGAAAATATAAGGGGTGAAACACCAAACAATAACTATATAAAACATTGTAAATACAAGATATAGTTTATAGTAAGAAAAGAGATCAACATTTTTTCCCGAGTGGGTTTGAATAACCTTAAATTAAACATAAACATATCAAAGGTATGTAATAAAATATGAACATAATAATCATATATTTATATATCTAAGATTGATCAACACTTTTTTCCTGAGTGGGTATGGATGATTTTTAATTACACAAAATGTAAGACCGTAAAGAAGCACAAAGATATTATACAACAGGATTTACGTGTACATTATTTTATGAACCCTATTCAGACTTAGTCTGTAGTCATAACAATGTCATGTTCAGCGGTTGTGTCCGCAATAATGCTCATGGAAATTTATGTAGGTGTATTGTGTTTGCCTTTTTTTTTCTCCCTACATGCACATTTTACCACTATCTATGCAATAATACTGCAACATCGCATACTCATGCACACTGAAAAAAAATGTGTCCATTTACATAAATAAAGACGAGAGAGGTTTTTTTTTGGTATTCAGATGTAATCAGTTTTGTATTTGATGAACACTGTGGTGCACAATACCTTTAAACTTCCACCATCTTTTTCAAGAAATGGGTGTGTTTTTATATTCAAGAAAATATGTGACATGACTCCAGGTTCGAAATTGTATAAGGAATAAAATGAGTGGTAATGGAGCACAATTTTATGTTGATTTATTTTTTTTCGCATAAAGGAAATGTAATGAACGGTAAGTAAAATCTTTACATATTACATATTTTTAATTCTTCCTACATTAATTCGTTAACTAAACTCCAGACTTGCAAAAATTGCATCATTCAACTAGAACCAAAGCTATTCAAGAAAAAAGTGCAGAAAACTGTTATTTCCCCGAAATCGTGGAAGTCCAAGAGCCACCATATCTGTACAAATCAGTGGAGCGGAACCAAAATATAAACTTGTTCTGTAAAACATCATGGTAGATTCTCAAACAAAATTTCAGCTCGACATCTGTAAGCATTTAGGAAAAAAAAGTTTGGAAAACTAATTGTCCACAGATAAGGCCAACGACGACGGCAGGGGTCATACCAATATACGACAACAATTTGTTTGCGGTCGTATAAAATGGAAGTTTTTTACATTGCATTTTCACAAATTATGACCAATGTAGATTTACTCTGTATTCTTTAATTTTTAAGAACTTATCATTAAATATCTTATTGTTGGATTGACATTTCTCCTGTTGTGTTTCTTTTTATATTTTACACTGATGTTTCTACTTGTATAAATCTATAATAATTTTATATTGATATTTTTAAAATTCAATATATTTGTTTAAAATACTTAACAGTTCTCGCCACAATATAGCTGAAATATTACTGAAGTTGGCGTAAAACATCAATCAATAAATCAATCAATCAATATAGCTGAAATATTTCTGAAGTTGGTGTAGAACATAGATCAATTTTCATTACTTATTATGGAGAATGTCTTTTTTCAAGGAGGGCAATGAACCAACCTTACAGTTTCCTCCTTGTACATTACTGTTTCATCTCTCTTCATTCATTCGAGTCTCATCGCACTCTTGGTTGATGTTCAGGCTCAGCTGAGTGTTCAGACTGGGCTTGGCTCAGGCCATTCGATCTGACGGCAAGACTTTGCATTTGTACCAGAGTCCTAGGAATTGGTCGACTCCTTTTTGGGATAACATTTTCCCCTTTATTATTGATCCATCTGACTAGATCTTGTATTGAACGCCATCCAGTCATGCAAGTGTAATAAAGTTGATGAAATGATGTTGGTTTTCCAAATCAGAACTGCAATCAGCCTTTTTCATTGACTCCATCCAGATATTTATGAACTCTTGGTGGGATAAAGCCCACTCTTTACCAATTATGTACTTAAAACTTATTTCTTTTCAAGCTTGCAGAGAATCCAGTTTCTATATAGATTATATGAGTCGTAGGTACCAGAGATTCAATAAAAGTTACAGCTGCCTGATTAAAAGAGTAACACGATTTTTCACGACTGATAATTTTAATAATTGCTGTTTAAAAAACAATCCATATATTTGTACTTGTACTTGTATACATCATTTTTAAGAGTTTTTTCTATTAAGGGTCACGAGTGTCAGAAAGGTTAATTAGAACTAAAATACTGACCTTTAACGTTGCTAATATACCAACAAAATTTTGAAAATCGATGTAAGAATTTTTTAGATATAAGACGTCAAAATTGTGGCGGGAAACAGTTCTCTCTAGAGTTTCCTCCAATTTCAATTAGATGTTTATATGCCTTAAAATATATGAAAATATAATTGGAAGGTTAGAAAATTATACGTATCTATTTCATGCATTTTAAAGTGACCTACGACAAAGAAAATATGAGACATGTGCAAAAATATTTAACCCTGTTCAAATGGAAAAACCCCGAGGATATCGAATGCTTCTGAAATCTGACGTTCATACTCCCTTAAGTACAGATGACTGGATCAACAAAGCATATAGAGGGAAAGCAAGCAAAATTCTAAAATTTCATAATCATCAGTAAATCCATACAGATTAATGTATGTTGAAATTTCATGACGTATTGAATAGTTCAGTTTATATTCAACGGACGGTCATCATATATTACGCAAAGTTCAATAATTTTCAATCTTCAGAGTTAATTTAATCGGAAAGTCTTATTTTAATGTTGTACTGGTGGATTTATTGAATAAAAACAAAATAAAAATTGATTAAAAGATAAAAGATTTATTGAATAATCAGGTCAGTTGATTTGTTGACAATTCCAGCATGGCTACAAAAGTTTCATTATCCTTGTTAGTCGTTTTACCATTGCAGATTAGTCTTAGATCTTCATAATTATAGTATTGTCCCTTATTCATGACCTTGCATTTAGTATGCTTGTTGGCAAACTCTGTCCAAGGTAGAGCAAGCATATATTTAACAAGCAAGTCCGCCCAGTTGTCTAGGCAAAGTCCTACCATGTGACTTTTTGTTTCAAGCGTCATGGCGGCGTGCTTCCAATGTAATTTCGTTTGGTCTCCTGTCATATTCTTCCATCTTTTAGGATGCCACACCATGCTGGTGTCCCTTAATTTAACAACCTCGTCACAGTCCCGGTTCCTCCTTGCTGCGGTTAGCAATAGCATGGAGCCATAATCCAATAAACACTTGGCTCTTTCCGCTATCGGTGGTGGGGCTCTTACAACCTGACATCTGAGATCTCGATGCCACTTTGATCATCAACTTCATTTTGCCTTATTTTTCTTAAAAATTGTGTCGGATATCACATACCTATACTGGCCATTTCCATACAATATGTCTGCTGACGTCTCACCTGTCACCAAGAGGATGTGTACTATATCTGCAGTGTCCATCATGTGATCTGACGGCAAATAAGCTTTCTCGTCCACGTCTCGCTACCAATCAGACTATTGGCAGTGTCTTCCTCCCGTTCCTCGTCTTTGTCTTGCTGAAAGGTTGGAATAAATGGACAGTTCATCATTCAGCCCCATGTCTCCTTTAGCTCCCTTACTATTTTAGAGGCTAATGTCCATTGAGTCATTGCGGCCCATGCTCGCTTTCCTATGACTGAATCCACCTCTGTTGGATTGACTGCCTTCCTTACTTGATTGGCTCAACCGACATATAATAACAATTATACTCGTAAAAGAACTCTTTTCTCCAGATCACTCACATCAGTCATGTAGCTCTGATGGCAACATAAAACTTGCTTGTTTTAGTCACTCAAAGAACATTACGTATTGGGGAGACATTCGTTTATGTAACAAAAACACACTTCTAGTGTAAAATCACTTTTCAAACAGGTATTGGTATTCCAAGGTTTCTTGCTGATATCAGGCGTGATTTTTTTTTCAGCTGATTGTCTTAAAGACCTATTTACAAACGTCGCTGGCGACAAAATCGTTCAATTTTTTTAAAAGCAATTTATTTAGTAAGATTTAAATGGATCTTTTTTTAAACAAGTTTCTAATTTCTTATATTGTTACTGTTGAACCAAAATTTCTTCTATTATGTTTTTTAACATTTTATATATTTGTTTTTACTTGTATAAAGCTCATATGGTTTTATATTGATATTTTATTTTTTTTATTAAAATTGTTCAATATACTCAACAGTTCTCGCCACAATATAGCTGAAATATTGCTGAAGTTAGCGTAAAACAGCAATCAATCAATCAATCAATCCAAGGTTTCTGCAGAAATGCTTAAGTCTGGTTTGCATCTTCTGTTGCTAATTGTTTATTCTGATTTTTTTATTTTGCTGATTGTCTTCAAGACCTATTTACAAACGTCGCTGGCGACAAAATTGTTCTATTTTTTAAAACAATCAATTTATTCAGTAATACTTAAATGGATCAATTTTAAACTAGTTTCTAAATTCTTATATTGTTAGAGTTAAACAAAAATTACTACCATTATTGATTGTTGACCATCATCTCGTTCGATTGATGGGAGTCGTGTTACTTTAATATTAAAAATGTGGGCCGAAACAGTAATTTTTTTCTAAAAAAAGTTGGCCGAAACATCCGCTTTCTTTTGATAATAAGTTGGCCGGAACAATCGACTATTCAACCAAAAAAAAAACCCAAACGTCCACTTTTTCAAAAAATATTTGGCCGAAAAGTCCTAGTCCAAAGTTATAGGGGCAGAAATTTCCGTCCGTCAACAAAGGTATTCACAGTTGACAGACCCATAACATAATATGACCATAATTTTTCTTGAAGAAAACTGGCATGGAGCAAAGTGGTGAGGACAATATCAATGACATGAAATAAAAGACAAAATACACATCTAGAGGTCACCACATGGTCTTCAATAGGTGGAAGTCTACACCATGTAGCAATCTCTGAATGGTGGTCATTACCGTAGATTATAAACTTTCATGTTACACCAGTATTATGTCTTACAATGTTGAATTTCATTTCACTGTGTTTTGATATCTGCATTTGATTCATTATACGGTCAAAAGGGCTGTACCTCAGTCTTAAAACCCCTTCATCAGTTGAGCAATGGAGAGGTGCATGATATTTTGAAATTATCCATTTTGCATTTTACAGTAATTATCCATTAGACAACATGTATACAGAGCTGCAGACAATAATAAGTAATTGCCCATCTTCAGCTAGGTTAAAATAATTTAACATTATGATACAATATTTTAATGATAGTAGGTAAAATAAATAAATCAGATTACAGCATATTATAAAATAGTTATGTATATAAAAAATGTTCTCATAAATTGTCATTGTGACCACATAGTCTTGTTGTAATGCCGTCATTCAAAATGAATCAATTATCGTCGTATGGAACAAAACCTTTTATTCGACACCTAATTGTTGTCCATGTTACAAGGAAAAACTTGTTCATCAAACAGACATTCTTTATACATTTCGTGCTTGAGCAATTTTGAAGCACCACTAATGGTACCCTTTGCCGTTTGCTTTTCATGACTTTTTTGTCTTTTTATCCTCTTTAAGGAAGGTAAGGGAATACAACTTAGATCTAAAACCGGTGAATTCTGTAGTAGGATTTCTCCATTTATTTTGAACAGCAACTCAATTTTTACAAAATATTATACAGTTTTCAAAAGATGGTTTAGCCGTGTACTTAAAAAGGTTTTTTCTCTGTATGAATCCGGTAAAAAGGATGAATTTAAGCTGTCAAAGAAACAATATCACTTCTCATTTGAGAGTCCGACATAAAACTGTTACAAGTGAATGGAGTTTTAAATAAATAATTGACACCATTAGTATATACCATATGTAAGTAAGCAACCGAGAACCATCAACTAAAAGTAAATGGAAATCTTACATCGAAAACACGGCATAAAACTAAAAGGTACATACAATAACAACACGGAGCCCTGTAAGAACTATTGGTGGGAGCCATACAATAACAACACGGAGCCCTGTAAGAACTATTGGTGGGAGCCATACAATCACAACACGGAGCATTGTAAGAACTATTGGAGGGAGCCATACAATAACAACACGGAGCCCTGTAAGAACTATTGGTGGGAGCCATACAATAACAACACGGAGCCCTGTAAGAACTATTGGTGGGAGCCATACAATAACAACACGGAGCCTTGTAAGAACTATTGGTGGGAGCCATACAATAACAACACGGAGCCCTGTAAGAACTATTGGTGGGAGCAGGTGCACCGGTAGAGTAAGCATTTCTTTTTTCTCATAAGGCACTTGGCGGTGATAATAATGTCAGTCTGGAAGTGAGTAAATGTTGTAAAAGGAAAATACTGCTTCACATTTTATAGGCCGACATAAAAACCTGAGTAACGACGATTTCAACCTTTGGGCGACATATTCTTGTTGGAGTAATTTAGTTGTCAGCAGATGAGGGCTGTTAAGGAAGTCATTTGCATTTAAATAGCGAATTAGTTACGAGACATTAATCCCATAAATACAATTATTCAAAATAACCTAACAAACCCACTGTAAACATATATTTACATTTAAATAAAGTTATAAAAACTGTCCTCATGAACATCTTTAAATCACATTTAACAAATCTTGCAATCACATTTAACAAATCTTTCATCCTTTTTTTTTCTCCTTATCTGTCCTCGTGAACATCTTTTAATCACATTCACAAATCTTTCATCGTTTTTTTCTCCTTTGCCTTTAGTATTTCGTTTGTATGATTTCCTCAATATGCATAAGTTGGATGTCCTACAAAACAACAGGAATAATTCTTTCAATAAATTCTTTTTTCCTTCCCGCGGGATTAATGATGAAAAAATTCAGAAGGTATTAAACGTATATTGAAACAGATTAATAATTTAAAAATCGATGTATTTAAAAATTGCAGACACACTCAATATTAAACTGTTGCATGAATCTTCAATGATAAATATAAGACAAACCCGGTGAGAATTTCGTTGAGTTTCATCCAATTAATCCAAAATGTTTTATACTTTTATCATTTTTGTTTTTTAGGCCTGAGGTACACAACCTCAGATAACACCCCCGTATTAGGATCTATCCAGTTTATGGTCTGAAAAATAAAAAGAAGCAAACCATGAGTTATATTATTTCTGCAAAAAAAGTTTCTTCACGAGTTCTGCGAGCCCTAAAGCATCAATGTCAATAAATTAATAATAAAAGTACCCTTTTCCCCTTACATGTATCTGGAAATATAAAGTGAGAACCGAACCGTCAATCAAAAGAACGAACAATCCAAGGACTATGGCAACATCGGACACACTAAGAAACAAGGACACCACTTAAGTACGGGACAAAAACGAAAAATGAAGACACACATACAGATGAACAACACGGACCCAATAAAAACCATGGGGGAGATCAGGTGTACCGGTAGAGTAAGCATCTCCTGCTTCTTATAAGACACCCCCCGTGTTGAACATGTCAAATCCGGTAGTAAAGTCAAATCCGATAGAGGAAAAACAAACTTTAGTTGCAGAGGGAAAGATCTGTTGTCATCTGGGAAACAGATATCCCATAGCGATCCACAAGATCGTGATGTCGACCGTAAAACTTCTGTAGTGATAGCTTTAAGTTTTTGGTAACGTACATAAAACATATATGCATGTGTGTCCATTGAACATCTAGGAATTCGATAATGATATAAATTATTTAAAGATTACTTACGGGTGATTCTCCTGGATGTGTTACGGTCGAGGGGGTACCCCAAAGTATGTCCGAAGTAGAAATTCTGATCTATTGATATATTTCTTCTGGTATTTACAAAGGTGGATTAAGGGGGTCAGGGTGGCCCAGGCCCCTCCATAAGTTAGAAAATAATTAAAATTCCAAAAATCAACCAAATATTTCTTCGAGTTAGAAAAAGTATGAGGTCAAAATAAATTATGGAATAGAATTAAAACAACGGACGGACATTATAAAGACGACATTGATTCTATTATTGATGAAAAAAAAATTCTATTCAGACCTTTTTAGTTCGGAAGGTTGTGATGTAAACACTGCCCAGGGGCTAACACAATACATTGTTAACAGATTAAACGAAACCGAAAAAAAATATTTTAGAACGGGATATTGATAAATAAGAAGTTTTAAATGTAATTTAGATATCGAAAAATAATAAATCCCCGAGTGAAGATGGAATAATCGCAGGCGGGGAACTTGAAGACATTAAGAACTGGAGGCCCCTTACTCTTCTAAATTGCGACTATAAAATTATTGCTAAAGTTCTGGCAGAAAGACTGAAAAAGGTTTTATATATTTTAATTCATCCAGATCAAAAAGGTTTTATACAAGGCCGATATATCACAGAAGCAAATTGAATGATACAGGACATAATTCAATATACAGATGAAATAGATGAGGAGGGAATTATAATATTTTTAGATCAGCAAAAAGCTTTTGACAGCATAGAATGGGGTTGGGTACATCATGTTTTGAACAGTTTTAACTTTGGGGGAAAATTTAGGGGTTGGATTCAAATGTTGGTTAAAAATGCCAAAACGTGTATCAAAACAAATGGATTTGTTTCAAAATATATTAAAATTTCAAGATACTTTAGACAAGGGTGTCCAGAGGTAATACGGACATAAGGGAATACAGCTACTAGGGGGAATTGGATACTGAAACTATTGAAACAAAAATTTCAATGTTCGCGGACGATACACAGTTTTTGAATAAAGATAAAGAGTCGGTTGAAAATGCATTTGCTGTTTTAGAAGAATATCAAAAAGCCTCAGGGTCAAAAATAAATTTTAATAAGACTGGTCAAAAATAAGTTATAATAAAACTAAAGGGCTTTTGATTGGATCTGCAAAACGAAAAAAAGCCCAAGTTCAAGAAGATTGAATGGAGTACCGAAAGTATAAAAAAAACGTTAGGCATTCATCATGGTTATAATATAGATGATGATAAAATTTGGAAGGGAATCATAAATTAAATAAAAAATTGCGTGCATGTGTGAAAAAGCAGAAAATTAACGTACTCTGGGAAAACATTAATAGTAAAAAATTTAATTATATCCCTATGTTGTTATGAAATAGAGATAAGGGGGATACCCGATAAATACAAAAAAGAAATTGGTAGTGACAATTTAGGATTTTATTTGGGAAGGGAAATTTAATCAAGTCGACAGAAACGTTTGTTGTTTAAATGAGGAACAAGGGGGCATGGCTATGATTTATTGTGATGCATTTGTTCAAAGTAGACAAATTAAGTTACTGTACCGTATTATACACGATCCGATCGAAAGTTGGAACGCGATAGGCAAGTATTTGTTACGTAAGTTCAATATTTTGTATGCAAATGCTCTGATGTATATGAGTTAAATCTCAATACATACTCAAAGTTTTACCGAATAGCCATTCAAGCATGGTCGAAGTTGTTAAGTAATCAACAACCCGAAGACAAAAATGACATCTTGAATCTACGGCTTATCGGAAATAATAGTTTGAAGTTTCAAACAAACCGCTCATTTTTAACTCCTTTTCAAAAAGTAATACTAAATTTAAACGAGATATTTGGGATGAAGATAACATCAACTTTATCCAATGTAATGAATTATATGAAAAACTCGACGATAAAAGAAACTATTTCGGAATTTCCTAGAATAAAAAAAACAATCCCTCAAGATTTTTTGAATAAATTAGATAAATACTTAAAATGAAAATTAACGATAACCTGAAATTTGTCAGTTACGGCGAGAAAGAAATAAAATAAAAACATATTTGACTTAAATTAATCCAAATGATTCTAAAAAAAGATACAAAACCGAAATGTCAAGGCAAATGGGAAAAAAAGTATATGGATCAAATCTTCAACTGGGAACAAATTTGGAATAATTTAAAATATTTAGAAATAGATAATAAAGTAAAAGAATTTCAATGGAAATGTCTGCATAATATAATTTATACTAAAAATAGATTACAAAAAGTGAAGCTTTCGAATGCAAAAACAGAAACTTTACAGAAAATTTATCACATCTGATTTTATACTTGTCAGGTAACAGAGGTAATAATTACTGAAATACAAAGTTTAATCAATATTATAAATGATGAAGTTTTAGTAATCGAAGAAACAAATATGATGTGTGGGTTTAATGAGGGTGGAGAAAAAGATTATTTGAATAACATTGTCATATTTCTTTCAAAATATTCCTTATGGAAAATAAGAAACAAAATAAAACATGAGAATGTCCACTGCAATAACCAATTAATTAAAAAAAAATGGTTAGGTTACATGGAAAATTACGTAAGATATTTGCAAAGAATGAAATTTAAACGTCGTTATGGTGTAACACAAGAGTGTAAAATATAAAAACAAACATAATAGGAGAAATGCCATTTTAACTGTTGCAATAACTATAACCGAAGTTACTGTGAATTTTGTTTCTGCATATACGTGTTTCGACAACTTATGTCTTTTCAGTGGAGATAAAATCTAAACATTTGGAAGACCATAGCTCAAAGATGTGTAAAAACCGATAGAGAACAAATAACCAATATGGTCTAAATATTGCTTATAAAATTGAACGATATTATCGCCAGCGACATTTGTAATTAGATCTTTAACACAATCAACAGAATAAAATAACGCCTGATATCGGCAACATCTACACATTCAATTAAAACGTGTTGGATTGTGTAACGACAATTGCAAGGAATACATTCAGGTCTGTTATCACTGTTGAGGATAAAACTATGTGTTGTTCTAGTATGTCCAATACGACATGGGGTCAACACTACCTGTTGCCGACGGTTTTTACGGCAGGAACCGACTTTTTTTACCGAGGTGTGACTGTATTCCATGCAGTTTATTATTATACGCAGATCCCATTTGGCCTTCCATAACTTTAAAATGTGTTTAAAGATTAAAGGTTTTATGTCAGTTAATTGCTAGTAGTCTTTTGCGATTTCATGTTTATGTCCATATATTTAGTTCTTTCACTTTAATTTTTCATACCCCCGAGAGAACCCCGGGTTATAGAAATAGGACATAGTATCTCCGGCTTGCGGGGTAAACACAGTTGCGAGCAGGATTGGAAGGATACGCTTTAAGCTTTGTTGCATATTGTAAACCAAGTTTGACACGTCTTTCTGCCAAGGATGGTTCATTAGCTGCAACATAGAGACTCTCCACGGAAGAAGTTTGAATGCACCTAATGAAAGACGCAAACATTGGTGATGAATGGTATCTAATAATTTGATGTATGATTTACGAGCGGAACCGTAAATAAAATATCCATAAATAATCTACCTTTGATCGATTCAATGATCGATATAAATTTAATAAAACGGTACTATCCGCACTCCAGTCGGTACTGGACACAACTTTTAAAATGTCTAATGTTTTCAGGCATTTG
This sequence comes from Modiolus philippinarum, assembly GCA_002080025.1. Classification (NCBI taxonomy): domain Eukaryota; kingdom Metazoa; phylum Mollusca; class Bivalvia; order Mytilida; family Modiolidae; genus Modiolus; species Modiolus philippinarum. The sequence continues at coordinate 19,205 of MJUU01007552.1, forward strand.
TGGTTTAGCATTTTGATATGGGGGGTGGGGGGGGGGGGGGGGGGGGGGGGGGTTTACTGTCAAAGATTAAACCAAGGAATTTGGCCTCTTTTACAATAGTTAAAGGGGTTATTGTATAGTTTAAGCTCTGGGTCCGGGTGCATTTTCCGCTTACAACAGAAATGCATCTCGACTGTTTTAGAGCTTGAAAATTTAAAACCATTTTCATTTGCCCATTTTTCAATTCTGTTTAGACATAGCTGCAGTTGACGTTCTAAGTTGTTCAAGTTTTTACCACGATAGAAAATTCAGGAAATCGTCCACATGAAGAGATCCGTCAATGCTATCTTTCAAGACCTGAGCCAGACGATTTAATTTTATACTGACTAATGTAACAGAAAGGATACTTTTTTATGGAACGCCCATCTCTTGTTCAAATGAGTCAGAAAATGTTGAATTGACTTTGACGCTGAATTCTCGATCCTTGAGAAAATTCTCAATAAAATAAGGGACGCTTCCTCTCAACCCCAAATCAAAACAACGGCAGTAGAATACCGAAGGAACAAAGCACAAGAGTTCACAAATCAAAGTCCAGAGACAAGGCAAAAGCAAGAACACCAGAAGACGGACGACCAAAGACACCACATGCCCACAAACACACGAACATTACATACACAACATAAAAAACTAAAGCACTAAGAGTGTGAACTCGCAAAAAACAGGGTGACATCGGGTGCTCCGGAAGAGTAAGCATGCCCTGCCCTTAATACAGCACCCGTCACACTATCAGTGAGGCATATGTTTTGAAAGATCTGTTAGGTTAATGATTGGTTATTGTCATTTTCTAACCCTGAGACAAAACCAATTGAGAACCATGGTACGTGTAACTTCTCTAACCCTCAAACAGTACCAAGGTGAAATTTTGAAAAGCTTTTGTAAACAATTTAGTATTCAAACATGAACAAGGACAAATCGGTACCACAAACATTACTGACGAAGACAAAACTAAAATTTAACATGACAACACAAAAAACTAAAGCACTGACAGCGGTAAAGTCAAAACCGGTTTTGTCCAAACCGGGAAGACGCGAATCTAGCTGAAAATGCCATTTTTCATTTGTGACATCTATCTATGATGTCGTGGTGACGGCCATAGAATTTCTGAAGGGACGAAAGTAACAACGGCTGTTTCCGTTTTATGTCTTTCATTGTTATGTCTGGTGTGTAGTCTTCTCCAGTATGATTCTTCCAGAACAGTGCTGCTGTGTCACACATATCCAGAATTTCACAGTTACTGCCTCCCATAAAATATTTAGGAGGCTTCATCATGTATCTATAAACGGTGTGTTCATTTGTTTTCACTTTCATAGAGTTGCATCTAATTCAACATGCCTTCATCTTTTCTACTGTTGTACGCCATGGTTTGTATTTTGCTAAGTGTTGTCCAAACGGATCATTATAGTAAACAATTCCATGGAAGTGTGGTCCGTTTACTTCGCAGTCTCCATCTGGTAAATGTAGAAATAACGCTCTATCCACTTCATTCATGAACTTTTTCAATTGGTCATATGCCAATTGAAGATTACGAGGTGCGGCATCTCTGACTTCTTTATCTGATTGCCATTTAACTACGGTAAAGTCCAAAGCTTCTTTCTTAGTGAACCAGTCCAGTTTCGAACACATAATTTCTCCATTTTTAGCTCGTTGTATAGCAGAACCCTCTATCTTCGCTTTCCTCTGAACTATGAGCCCTAGGGATATGTTGGTTGGGTCCCCTTGTATCAGTATCATATACAATGACCTCTTCGTCATCGTAGCCATGTGGGTCCTGTGCTACCTGTCTTCTTGTAGTTATCGGTACTGGGGGTGCAGGTCCTGGTTGTTTCACCTGTGAAATCTTGTTGGTCTTGCTACAAAAGAGTCAATAGGATTGTTTGTTGTTAATTTTCGTTTTCTTCCTACATAAGCCCCCTTGTTTCATAACTGTATATGACCTTTATAATAGTATGACATCGTACCCACTCCAGAGTGATCTACCACTGCCTGTTTTACTTGTGATTCTATTTCTGTATGTAAACTTGATTTTAAATTTTGTTCTACTATTTTGTCTTTTTCGTCCAAACGCATGGATAGTAAACTAGATGCTGCTGTTTCTCGCTTCTGTATTTCTTTTATCATATTGTCGTCACTTAAATGCCCTAAATCTGTTGTACTTGTTCCCCCGGTTCCTCCGGTTTGTGGTCTCGTTCGTACCTTTTTGTTAATTCTTTAATGGCATTTTGTGCTGTTGTTAATTGTGATACGAGATCTGAAGTATGCAATGTCGCTAACTGTTGTTCGACTGTTGACATTTTTTGTTGTAATCTGCTTGTTATTTTTGCATAATTTCTGTCTTCTATCGGTAATACCCATAAATACCATCTACTGTATTCGTTATAACTTAGTCCCACCCCTGATAGCTTTGAATTGATTCGTTTGTCTGGCCTTATTGTTGCCTGTACTTGAATTATTGGGTATGTGTCTCCGTCTGTAGTTATCATCATTTCGGTACCGTTGTATAATTTTCGGTAATCTCCGTGATTTGGATTGTATGATGTATCACCTACTGATGA
>MJUU01007554.1:4908-16197 GCA_002080025.1 Modiolus philippinarum
TTAGTCGTGAACAAAAACAACAAAATCAGAAAATGAGTGTATAAGAATTGAGAGAACACATAATAATCCATACAATAAGTAAAACGATTAGGGTTTAGTATTAAGATTAGGAGTAGTGTAAGTATGAGTTGGATGGAGTTAGTTATAATACATCTAAACAAAGTCATAGCTGGTTATCTTACAACACTACAACAAAAAGTTTAGGTAAAAGGTTAGGGTTAGATCATAGATAGGATGAGGGTTATATCATGGTTAAAGTTAGATAACGGTGAGGGTTGTGGTTATATTCATAAGAGTTAGGGTTACTGTTATAAACATAAGGGTTAGGATTGTTACATAAGAGTTATAGTTATATACATTAGGGTAACTGTTATTACATAAGGGTTACTGGTTAGGATTAAAGCTAGTGCGATACTAGAGGGGACTGTTTTAATTAGTAACACCTCATTTGCATATCTATCCCATTTGCATAATTAAGTAAGGGCGAGACCCAAGCTTCAAAAATGAAAGCATCTTAGAGGGCGAGACTACAATAAAGCAAACAGTTACCATGTAAACCAAGTGAAGTGTTAGTATAATAGCACCTCGTCAAATACGAAGCCATAGAATATACTACTAGAACAATAGCACCTCGTCCAATACGAAGCCATAGAATAGTGTTAGCACAATAGCACCTCGTCCAATACGAAGCCATAGAATATACTATTAGAACAATAGCACCTCGTCCAATACGAAGCCATAGAACATACTATTAGAACAATAGCACCTCGTCTAATACGAAGCCATGATATACTACTAATACAATAGCACTAGAATATAATATTAGAATTATAGCACCTCGTCCAGAACAATAGCACCTCGTCCAATACGAAGGCATGATATATAGCGTTCATAAAGTAGCACCTCGTTGTACCTCGTCGGGCACCTCGTCAAATACGAACTGAACGGTGCTTATATACTACTCGCATTGTCTTGAGCTGATCTTAGTGTGATTTTTATGCCCGTCAGGTTTTCTATATGTTTTGATTTCTGTTTTATTTTTATCTTCACTGACGAAACTTGACCATCTGTACAACGAATTTTAAGTGCAATTTCGTATTGTGCTATGATAAAAGGTACGGAGATGCAGCGAGAGCTATGATTTAAATTTCATATGCAAATCTTGGAATTACAGCTGGGCTATTCTTTGCAAATCTTTTTGTAAAACATTGCTAAATCATCTAAAACACCGGAATACAGAAGATTTTGGCTGTATCAATATGAAAAAGAAAGGAAATGGGGTAAATGTTAAGGAGACAACATTCCATCTCCAGGTTAAAACGACCCAAAACGAAGCATCTAGGGGTCACCGTACGGTCTTCAACACAGTGAGGAACTTCACACCATATAGCAAGCCCTAAATGGCCCCAAAAAGGTAAAAAAGTGAATAAATCAATGGAAACAAACAACATCCAATAACCCAAATATCAAGAAACTAAAATTTTATAAGAAGACACGGAAAAGCCAATCACCAACATATTCCTGACTTGGGACAGGCGCACAAATTGCGGTGGGGTTAAACTCGTTTTCTTGGATCCAAACCCTCCCCCTAGGTGTGGTGAATGGCTAAAAAATAAATACACAAAAAGACTCACAGTAAAAATCAAACAGAAAAAAAGTCTAACTTATCAAGACGAGTACCCTTACAATGAAGTACATAAAACATGAAGACAATACACACAGGTACTGTCCGGACAAACTCTCGCAGTTACTGACAGCTAGCTGAGGACATAATTTCCGTTGACTATGATATCAAGCCTTCTTAACTATGAAACTTCAACTGAAATACTTCTAAACAACGTCATCAATTATGAAAGATTGATTGATTGATTGAATATTGTTTAACGTCTACTCAGCAATATTTCAGCTATATCAAGACGAGAACAAGTTTGTTAATAAATAATCACTTTGGGGTATGGAAAGGGTCATGGAACGGGAAATTCTGACTGCCACTGGAAAAGTAAGGTGAAATCGAGTGGGCGGAGAATTTAGCCTTGTAGCCGATCACCTACGGACCACTCAAAAAAGCTTGCTACAAGGGTTCTTTAACGTGCAGGAAGCGTGGTATTTCTTCCAACACGTGGACCTGTGTTTACATCCCATCCGAAAGATGGGTTGTGTATTTATTAATCCCGCACAACCACAGAATGGGTCCTATTTCTATATCCCGGGACCCTCGGGGTCAGCCCCCGTTTAGGAGGGGTCACACACCGCAAGCCGAAGATACTAGGTCCTATTTCTATATCCCGGGGTTCCCTCGGGGTCCTCTGTTGGGAAGACTCATACTCCAAGCTCAGAGGATGCTGCGGGCCTATTTATAAGCCGGGACCGCGCACGGTGGGATTATGAAAGAAGAACATGATATTGTGCAATGCCAAATACTGCCAATATGAAAAATTGTTTAAATTTAGTTATGGTGTAAAGCATTTAGGAGATGATCAATATTTTTGCCAACAAGATTTAACAGCAATGCTGTATTTATATCCTTTATGAATAAGTTTGTTCAATGGATTAATAAGTTTGGAAGGACAATTTTTGAATTTATGCGCTCTGTAAATGATATTGCCATAGAAGTTTGGATGTGAAATCCCTGATGTATAAGAGCCCTGCATGTAGAACTAAAATTTTCTTAATAAGTCAATGTATCTATAATAAAATTTAGAGAATGTTTTTATCAATTTATGATATCTAAACCCTTGATGCAGACTGAAGTTTTTCAGTGAGACAAACATTTCTGTCGTTGAAGTCAGAAACATCACTACATACTCGTGCATATCGAACAAGTTGTGAAATGTAGACCCCGTAAGAAAGGGCTAACGGAACATCGCCGTCGAGATGAGGAAAATTGACTATAGGGAAGGAGAAATCATCCCTTTTATCATAACTTCCCTTGATTTATTGATATAAGGAGTATAATCACTGCTGCTATTGGATTTATTTAAAGTAAGTTCTGCAGGATAGATTTCATCTGTAAATTTAGAAAATTCAGGATTGTTTAAAGCCAAAATATCGTCCAAATATCTATATGTATTGATAAATTTATCCACTAAATGCTGTTTAGAAGGGTCTTTTTGAATTTTGTACAAGTACATGTAAATACAGCTTCACATATAAAGATACAATCAGTGCTTTGGTTTTTTTGTTACATAAATATAGAGATATACTAGAGTTATGCTTTATATCCTAAAAATGTATAGCCGTACATGTGCCTCTAAGTTTTACATTATAAAGCATATCCGCACCCCTGTCTCGAAGTTTTTACATTATGAAGCATTACAGTACCCCTATCTCAAAGTTAGACATTATAAAGCACAACCATATTTGTGACTCAACGTTTTACATTATAAAACATAGCCCTACCTTTGTTTCCATGTTTTATATAATACAGCATAACCGTACCTATGCATCCAAGTTTTACATTATAAAGCATAACCGTGCATCTGTCTCCAAGTTTTACTCTAGAAAGCATAGACCTACCCATGTTTGTACCACGTTTTACATTATAAAGCATAGCCGTGCCCCCTGCCTCCAAGTTTTACATTATAAAGCATAACCGTACCTCTGACTCCATGTTTTACATTATAAAGCATAACAATATATCTGTATCCAAGTTTTACATTATAAAGCATAACCGTACCTGTGCATCCAAGTTTTACATTATAAAGCATAACCGTACCTGTGCATCCAAGTGTTACATTATAAAGCATAACCGTACATGTGCATCCAAGTTTAACATTGTAAAACAAAACCGTACCCCTTCTCCAAGTTTTACATTAAGTGCATAACGGTACCTCTGTCTCCATTTTTTACATTACAGTGCATAACTGTGCATCTGTCTCCGTGATTTTCATTATAAAGCATAACCGTACATGTGCCTCCATGTTTTACATTATATTTATGCATAACCGAGTCTCTGCCTCCAAGTTTTATATTATCAAGCATAACCGTACCTCTGTTCCCAAGATTTACATCATAAAGCATAGCCATCTCTGTTTCCAAGTTTAACATTATAAAACATATCCGACTCTCTGTTACCATGTTTCATTTTATAAATCACAGCTTTAAATAAATGTAGATTTTTTTCGGAGTGGCGATACCGGGTAAGTATCCGAGCCTTTAGTTTTCTATTGTGGACAAACTTAAGGATCTTACACAATTGCACAAAGGTGTCTCCCTGGTAAATTCAAAATACCGGCAAGGTTTGAATCGATGTAATTTTGGATTGAAACAGGGTCTAGGACTGCCATTTCTTGGTCGTTGTTTTAATTCAAAGGGGTCACTCTTTGATTCAAAAACAATAATGTAATTCACATATCTTTTCTTAGTCGGTCAAAATAATCTTTATACCCAAGTATGAAAGTATTAAAAACTCGAGTTGTGTTTGTGTTTGTCAACAACGTGAAAAAAAAACGATATGCATACCCATTGGACCATCTTTTTTATGAAAAGTGTCTAGTATTCATAAGCGCAAAATTAATTTGGCACATCATTACAACACGGAAAAGTGGCTCCGTATTTATTTGTTTGGGTCTTTTTAGTTCAACCAGTACATATCTCTAATTTATGTTTTAGTCACAACTCAACACCATAGAAGTAAAACAAGACAAAAAATGTTGAAATCAATCTTAACTCAAACTTCAATGTGACTCGTTAACTCTTAACTCGAAACGTAACTCAATAGATCATAATAGAAAAACAACAATTCGAATTGTCTAACACTCTTACTCGGTTGTCCACAACATTTGGCTGGTTCTGCACACAGTTTAAATTATGCCTACATATTAGCAGAGGTCTAGCCGTATGTCTGTAGTATATGTTATATATATTTAGCTGAATTGCAATGTCGATTGAAAAACATAGCCGCAAATGTTTCAAAGCAATTTACAAGCGCGATTTTTATTATTGGACATTGCCCTAGCATTATCTCGGTTTTATGGTATGATCGATGCTGTAGTTTTACAATGGATAGCTCCAATTGCTACCCGTATTTATAAGCGTAGGTCTTGCTAGAATCAGCTTGATCTCCTATGCTGTATATGTAAAAAAGCATAGCTCTACATGTATCTTCCTATTTTAAGGTATAAAATGTGGCAAAGCAGAATTTGCTTACAGTTAACAACTGTCATTCTGAATTGTATTGCCGTGTTTTACATTATAAGCATAGATTTAAAGTTATGTTATAAAGGTACGCATGTTTCACCATATTTTACATAAAAAGAGACCCAAGAGCCTTATCGCTCACCTGGATCATTGCTACTAGATATAAAAGGATGACTTACAGACATGCCGATTATCTATTTTGGAAGGGATAACTGTGAATAGTAGTTTCAGAAAAGAATTTATGTACAGTCTAATGTTAAATCATGTTCCCTGCTGATGGTCATCTTGGAGGAGGTATGGACCTAACTGTTGGATTTTTAAAAACACCGTCTAAGGGCCACTGTGAATAAATCTGGTTCTAACTGGACTGGTACTTTTTAAGATCTTTGAATGGCACAATGGTAACTTATACTCCCAGCTGGCTGCCAACTTGGATAAAGTATAGACCTTTATAGGGGACCATCTAAGGGCCAATGTGACTAAGCGTGGTTCAGATTTGTCGAGTAGTTTCAGAGATCTTTGAATGTGTTTCCCGTTGGTCTAATTCAAAGCTGGCCTAGATTCTTTGTTGGAAGGGACTTTCTAAGAACCATTGTCTCTAAGTGGCTCTAATTTCACCTTTTAGTTTCTGAGAAGATATTTGAATGTTTCCATAGAGTCAAATGTTGAATCATTTCCCTGTTGGCATGGTAATCTTGGATGAGGTGCGGGTCTGATGAGAACATTTTTGTATTGGACCATTTAAGAACTACTGTCACTAAGTTTGGTTCTAATTGGACTAATTGTTACTGAGATTTTTCAATGGGTTTTCCATAGGGTCCAATGTTAACTATGTTCCCCATAGGCAGTAATCTTGAATTGGGCACAACCTTGCTGGACACCGGTTTTGTAAGGGACCATTTAAGGACCAAAGCTGCTTAAATTTGTTCTAATTGGACTAGTATTTAATGATTTCTTTAAAGGGATTTTCCATAAGAGTAAACTATGTTCCCGGCTGGCAGCCATTTTAGATTAGGCATGGACCTGACAGATACCTTTTTGGAAGGCACCATTCTAACTAAGTTTGGTTCTGAGCAGACAAGCAGTTTCTGAAATCTTTGATTGTGTTTTCAATAGGGTTTAATGTTAACTATGTTCCCCTCGGTCTGTAATCTTGGATGAGGTAGGATGGAGTCTACATTTTACAAGTAATTTGCTATTATCATGCCTGTACTTTGTACAGAGTATAATAAGTGATTTTGCGGCAGTTTTGGATATAATATCTAAGTTAAGATACAATAATCTGTTCAGGAGTGTTCCAAACCTATTTTACCATCACCAGAATAAATTTGACCAATCATCACAATGTTTCTTTTTTTGCAAATCAGAAAAGACATTTTTTAAGAAGATCCAGATTTTAGTACCAAATACCAGACTTCTACTGGAAGTGTGACTGTGCAATGCATGGAACAGATTATGTTTAGCCTTCTGTGACACCTGATGATACTCCTGTTTTCCAGTGATAGTTCACACTGTCAGTGCTTTGGTTTTCCATGTTGTCTTGTATATCATAAATTTGACTTCGTCAATGTTATTGGTGCAGATTTGTTCTTGTTATTGTCTGCACACCAATATTATTAGATACTTTTCAAATTTTCACCTGTTTGAAGGTTAGAGGAGTAGCATGTACCATGAATTTCAATTAAATTTTCCTAAAGGTTAGAAGATGATTAATCAGCTGAACAGATCATTCAACATCATATTCTAGCTGGCTCTGTGGTACCACAAAAGGAGCTGGTTATGCTTACCTTTATAGAGCACTTGATGAAACATGTACCTCCATCTTTGCTAGAGTTCACACTGCCACTTTTTAGTCTTGTGTTTTCATTGTCATGTCTCGATTTTTTTGTTTTTCATCTAAATTGCTCTGTACTTGGATTTTAGAAATAATCCATTTTATCTGTGTTTGCTTTGATATTGGTTTGTCGATGTATCTGCTACATACTACATAAAGGAAATTTCCCAAGGAACATACAGGAAAAACTCATCAAAATCTGGTGCACAGTTTATTTTATACATTAGAATATAAAATAATAACATAAAATCTGCATGGGTTAACAGAATGACAAAATTTATGAATAAAAACATTTGTTTTTAGTTGAAGATAATACCAGAACAACATAGATAAAAATACTGGCAAGTGTTTAGAATGTAACATGTGATACTAAAATGATTGGAAACTGACTGTAAAGTGAGAAGAGTGTTACATGCGATACTGAAATACTTGGTAACCAGTTGTAAAGTGTTTAGAATGTAACATGTGATGCTGAAGTACTTGGTAACCAGTTGTTAAGTGTTTCTAATGTAACATGTGATACTGAAATACTTGGTAACCTGTTATAAAGTGTTTATAATGTTACATGCAATACTGAAATACTTGGTAACTGACTGTAAAGTGTATAGAATGCAACATGTGATACTGAAATACTTGGAAACTGACTATTAATGGTTTAGAATGTAACATGTGATACTGAAATACTTGGTAACCTGCTGTGAAGTGTTTAGAAAGTAACATGTGATACTGAAATACTTGGAAACTGACTGTATGGTGTTTGGAATGAAACATGTAATACTGCAATACTTGAAAATTGACTGTTAAGTGTTTTGAATGTTACAGGTGATACTGAAATACTTTGAAACTAACTTCAAAGTGTTTAGAATGTAACATGTGATACTGAAATACTTGGTAACTGACTGTAAAGTGTTTAGAATGTTACAGGTGATGCTGAAATACTTGGTAACTGACTGTAAACTGTTTAGAATGTAACATGTGATCCCGAAATATTTGAAAACTGACTGTAAAGTGTTTAAAATGCAACATGTGATAATGAAATACTTGAAAACTGACTCCAAAGTGTTTAGAATGTTACACGTGATACTGAAAAAATTTGGAAACTGACTGTAAGGTGTTAAGAATGTTACATGAGATACTGAAATACTGGGTACCTAACTGTAAGGTGTTAAGAATGTTACAAGTGATACTGAAATACTTGGAAACTGATTGTAAGGTGTTTAGAATGTTTAATGTGATATTGAAATACTTGAAAACTGACTGTCAAGTGTTTAGAATGTTACATGTGATACTGAAATACTTGAAAACTGAATGTATACTGATTATAAAGTTACAGATGATACTGAAATACTTGGTTACCTGCTGTGAAGTGTTCAGAAAGTAACATGCAACACTGAAATACTTGGAAACTGACTGTAAAGTGTTTAGAATGTAACATGTAATACTGAAATACTTGGTAACTGACTCTAGGGTGTTTAGAATGTAACATATGATACTGAAATGCTTGGTAACTAACAGACTGTAAAGTGTTTAAAATGTAATACGTGATACTGAAATATTTGGAAACTGATTGTTAAGTGTTAAGAATGTAACATGTGATACTGAAATACTTGGAACTTGATTGTTAAGTGTTTAGAATTTAACATGTGATACCAAAATACTTAAACTGAGTGTTTAACACTTAGAATGTAACATGGGATACTGAAATACTTGGTAACTAACTCTAAGGTGCTTAGAATGTAACATGTGATACTGAAATGCTTGGTAACTGACTGTTTAGTGTTTAGAATGCAAGATGTGATACTGACATACTTAGTTACATAATATAAAATGTTTAAAATGTTACAAGTGATACTGAAATACGTAGTAACAGACTATAAAGTGATTTGAATGTTACAGGTGATACTGAAATACTTGGAAACTGACTGTAAAATGTTCATAATGTTACATGTGATATTGAAATACATGGAAACTGATTGTTAAGTGTTTAGAATGTAACATGTGATACTGAAAGACTTAGTAACAGACTATAAAGTGTTAAGAATGTTACATGTGATACTGAAATACTTTGAAACTGACTGTAAAAAGTTCAGAATGTTACATGTGATACTGAAATATATGGAAACTGACTGTTAAGTGTTTAGAATGTAACATGTGATACTGAAAGACTTAGTAACAGACTATAGAGTGTTAAGAATGTTACATCTGACACTGAAATACTTTGAAACTGACTGTAAAAAGTTCAGAATGTTACATGGGATACTGAAATACATGGAAACTGACTGTAAAGTGTTTAGAATGTAACATGTGATACTGAAATACTTAGTAACAGACTATAAAGTGTTAAGAATGTTACATGTGACACTGCAATACTTGGAAACTGACTGTAAAGTGTTTAGAATGTAACATGTAATACTGAAATACTTGGTAACTGACTCTAAGGTGTTTAGAATGTAACATGTGATACTGAAATACTTAGAATCTGACTGTAAAAAGTTCAGAATGTTACATGTGATACTGAAATACATTGAAACTGAATGTTAAGTGATTAGAATGTAACATGTGATCCCGAAATATTTGAAAACTGACTGTAAAGTGTTTAAAATGCAACATGTGATAATGAAATACTTGAAACTGACTCCAAAGTGTTTAGAATGTTACATGTGATACTGAAAAACTTGGAAACTGACTGTAAGGCGTTAAGAATGTTAAACTGACTCCAAAGTGTTTAGAATGTTACATGTGATACTGAAAAAAATTGGAAACTGACTGTAAGGTGTTAAGAATGTTACATGAGATACTGAAATACTGGGTACCTAACTGTAAGGTGTTAAGAATGTTACAAGTGATACTGAAATACTTGGAAACAGATTGTAAGGTGTTTAGAATGTTAAATGTGATATTGAAATACTTGAAAACTGACTGTCAAGTGTTTAGAATGTTACTTGTGATACTGAAATACTTGAAAACAGAATGTAAACTGATTATAAAGTTACAGATGATACTGAAATACTTGGAAACTGACTATTAATAGTTAAGAAAGTAACATGCAACACTGAAATACTTGGAAACTGACTGCAAAGTGTTTAGAATGTAACATGTAATACTGAAATACTTGGTAACTGACTCTAAGGTGTTTAGAATGTAACATATGATACTGAAATGCTTGGTAACTAACTGACTGTAAAGTGTTTAAAATGTAATACGTGATACTGAAATATTTGGAAACTGATTGTTAAGTGTAAAGAATGTAACATGTGATACTGAAATACTTGGAACTTGAGTGTTAAGTGTTTAGAATGTAACATGTGATACCAAAATACTTAAACTGATTGTTTAGCACTTAGAATGTAACATGGGATACTGAAATACTTGGTAACTTACTCTAAGGTGCTTAGAATGTAACATGTGATACTGAAATGCTTGGTAACTGACTGTTTAGTGTTAACAATGCAAGATGTGATACTGGCATACTTAGTAACATACTATAAAATGTTTAAAATGTTACAAGTGATACTAAAATACGTAGTAACAGACTATAAAGTGATTTGAATGTTACAGGTGATACTGAAATACTTGGAAACTGACTGTAAAATGTTCAGAATGTTACATGTGATACTGAAATACATGGAAACTGATTGTTAAGTGTTTAGAATGATACATGTGGTACTGAAAGACTTAGTAACAGACTATAAAGTGTTAAGAATGTTACATGTGATACTGAAATACTTTGAAACTGACTGTAAAAAGTTCAGAATGTTACATGTGATACTGAAATACATTGAAACTGACTGTTAAGTAATTAGAATGTAACATGTGATACTGAAACATTTAGTAACAGATTATAAAGTGTTAATAATGTTACATGTGATACTGAAATACTTTGAAACTGACTGTAAAAAGTTCAGAATGTTACATGTGATACTGAAATACATTGAAATTGACTATTAAGTGTTTAGAATGTTCCATGTGATACTGAAATGCTAGGAAATTAACTATAAAGTGTTTATATTGTTACATGCGATACTGAAATACTTGGTAACTGACTGTAAAGTGTATAGAATGCAACATGTGATACTGAAAAAGTTGGAAACTGACTATTAATGGTTTAGAATGTAACATGTGATACTGAAATACTTGGTAACCTGCTGTGAAGTGTATCAAAAGTAACATGTGATACTGAAATACTTGGAAACTGACTGTTTTGTGTTTTGAATGAAACATGTGATACTGAAATACTTGAAAATTGACTGTTAAGTGTTTAGAATGTTACAGGTGATAATGAAATACTTGGAAACTAACTGTAAAGTGTTTAGAAT